>CATIWJ010482043.1:0-25117 GCA_949640765.1 Croton laevigatus | reverse complement strand
ACTGATTTTCCTTGTCCACTCGATGAAATATGCTGGAAATTTTGCAAGGTTTACAGCTGTAGATAGTACACTTCCCTTGATATACACTTATTACACTTGCCTTATTTCAATATGGTGCTGCTGCATCAATATGGTCCTACTCTATATAAATATAGAACTGATAATTATATTATTTTTTATTTCTATATTATTTTATTAATAATTATTTACTCAATCAATTTATAATCACCTTGTTAATTACATAATTAAATATAATCTCACAATAGAAAAGAAAGTTTGTTTTTTCTTCTTTTTTTAAAGAAAAAACAAGAGCAGGACGGACCCATGTGTATTGTCCCTCCCATCTCCAATTCCATTCCTTTATATTTGAGTATAATATTTTAAATGTCATAAAAAAAGCCCAAATAAATTCAATAAAATAGAAGTTTCTCATATGATTACTAGCAAAATTTCATTTTATTGACTAAAGCAATAATTAGGTGCATTCGATATAATTTAGTTAATATACTCCATTAAATAAAATATTGCATAAGATAACACACTATTTAAACAATTATTACTATATTATAATTTATATTGATTGTATATAAGTTTATTTTTATATTTGAATTTGACATGTTAATACTAAAGTTTCTCTTAGTTTTTTTTTTTTTTGGAAAATCAAAGTTTCTATTAGTTTGATTACAATTAATTTTTTAGAAAAATAATTTTCAAATCCATAATTAATTTAGAATCATATATGATATTTGATACACAAAATAATGTTAAAAAATTTGTATTTAAATTTTTTTTTTGGTAAATAAAAATTAGTAAAATTTGAACTAAATGATTTTGCTCCTCCCGATTTTCATTTCTGCTTTCGTCCCTAAACAAGAGTCTTAATAAATATAAATAAAAAGAGTCTTAGTAATATTCTAAAAATTTTATAAACTTTATACATCAATTGTACAAAAATTCTACATCCTCAAATTACAATATACAAAGAAAAAAAATTCATATTATTAGATACATCAAAATTAACTCTTCTTCGTTGAGATATAATTTATAAAAAAAATACAAATTATGTCAAACGAATGTACAAAATAGATAAAAAAATACAAAAAAATATCAATAATTAAAAAAAATCAGCCACAAATTTAAAATTAAAAAAAAGGTAAATTACTAACTTTATTTAAAAACACAATCAAAACATACTCGCAAGTAATTTATTTTAATTTATATTATGAATTTATCCTTTTTTTTTCAATTTTAAATAATATTGTAATCATATATGTGACTTTATTTTTTATATAGGTTTTGTCTATGAACTCAAATATAAGCGAGTCAAATGTACATATTCCGTTTTAATGCACTTCCAGTTTTTATTGCTAATTATTACATTAATTATATTTTTTCTTGAGAGAGCTAATATAATTTTTTTTATAAAATAACTGGGTTCATCAAATAACAATTGGAGAGTTTTTCTTTGAAATATGCGAATACATTGAACATTAACCATGACTTTCCTGTTGATTGGAACTTCATGCCCATCTATTTTTTTAATTAATAAAGTATTTATTTATTTGTAGTAGGAAAAAAAAATTTATATTTGTTAATGGATTATATTGCTTATTAAATTATATTTATAATATTTTAAAATCTCAATTTATCATTCGTTAAAAAAATAAAATAAAATCTCAATTTATAATCAAATTAATTTTCTGTTTTAAATAATAACTTACAATAACATACAACTTTAAATGAAAGTCTTTTGATGAAAAATGTACCGATAATGGAACTGATATCTAAATGAATTAAAATTAGTTGGAACTTAGAGGCTTCACAGTTTTAGAGAATCTGAGAAAACCAAACAAATTATTATCAAGCAGAGAGCAAGACTCACAAGAGAGCTTATGGTCACGGCGGTGGAACAGTTCAATTGCTTATTTGATGGTGGTACAAGATTACTCTCTCTTTAAAAGGATTTACAAGAAGGCAGTAAGCAGAGTATAATGCTAACCAACAACATAACAAAACCAATATGCACAGTAGTGACTTGACCCTTTTTTTCCCTTTTCAGGCCAGATGATAATGAAGTATCTGGAAAGAATATTAGTAAGAGCTGTAAACACCGTAATTCATAAATTTAGTTCAGTGAACATAAGCATTACAAGCAATATCAAGGGTTGATCTTGCCAGCATATGTGCTAAACCATTGAAAGCTATAGAATTAAAACCACATGGGCTTTCATTTGCCATCTTCTTGTTGGGAGAAGGAAATACTAAAAAATATTTATTAGTTATAACACAAAGGCACTAAACAATAACATATTTATATTATTCTTTTTATTTTCTGCACACACACTATTATTCACGAAACATGCTCTTTTTATAGAACTAAAATACAAATATAAGCCATATAAACATTTATGATTATTTTCTTGCCACCGTTACACAAATATGACCACACATTTTTGCCAACCACTAATACATTATTAGAACTACTTATTGACACATAACCCATGCACAGAATGATTCCATTTTTTTTTTCCTTCAACCACTTTCAATTATTTCTTTTCTTGGCATCTTTTTTACGTGGACATTAACAATTAATCAATCTTGCAATTTTGACCTTTCTTTTACCCATCACTTTGCCCCATTTTCCTTCAAAATTTTCAAATTACAAATACTGAGAAAATGAAACTTACAATTTTCACTCCCATTATTCTTTTTCTCCTCTGTAGTATCTACTATACTTTTGAATTGCAAAAGCTGATAGCTACTGGGCATTTAGATATGGGCAAGGCTAGAGATATATAGAATATATATATAATAGTTAAGGTTTCTTGTGCTTATATGGCACAATTAATTTATCATTTTCAAATTATTTTGATAATATAACTTAAGAACTATCCTTTGTATATGTGGAAACCTAACAAGAAATGGTTGATTTTCAAATTATTTTGATAATATAACTTAAGAACTATCCTTTGTATATTTAATATATAATTAATTATTATCATAGTCATTATTTATCATAATTAGGATCAGACCGTCACACAAATTTGAAAGGCCATGTGCCAACTATTAAAATTGGGCATTGGGCCTCGTGGAGATTAGAATATATATCATTGTAATGAAAATAAAATATACAATATGAGAATGACTCAATGGAAGATGTTTGTTAAAATTAGCCTTGTACCGAGGATTCAATCCCTAATATTTGTTTTTGTAACTGATATGTGTGTAATTTCATGAGTTTATTCTCTTTCACTATAAATTTTTTGTTTTTAGGGAATATATATATATATATATATATGTGTGTGTGTGTGTGTGTTGATCATGTTTTTCACATAAACAAATAGAAAGATCTCTACATCCATTTATCTAGCATGATCTTTTTGCCGATCAATATTATCTTCTCCTATTTGTATTTGTTCTCATGGGTTATAGAAGTTTATACGTGACTGCATGGATTGAAAGCCGTGAATTAATATCTTTCTTCCAAATTTCAAGTTAATTAGTACTTTACTATTGTTTTTGTTTATCAAAGGAGAATGTTGAAGAGAAGTATATATGAAAAAAGAAATGATTTTACTTTTGAAATTTTATTTTAGTTCAAATAAGGAAAACTTTTTTTCATAAAATTATAACATGTGATTTTAGATTTAATTAAATTTTATAATATTATATATTGGTAGTATTTTCATTATAAGATTCTATGATTTTAGTTATTTTCTCTGTTAGATCTTTAGTTTACTATTGAATAGTCTTGCCAATTTAGAAGATGATGATTTGAAGTGATGCTATTCTTTTTTAATGATTCAAAATTCTACATATTTGTAAAAATGTATATATATATATATATATATACACGTCCCTTTTTGTTTTAATTTTGTAAAATGTTTACAAGCTTGATTAGAAAAGCTCAATGCCACACATTGACACATTGATTTTTAAAAGCAAATTTGGTTATTAACAAAAAAAAAAAAAAAAATAGAAACTGAATTGCAAAAACCATATATAGTAGATGTCACATCTGGAAAATTCGGTTAACGGAAAAATCGACATTGTCGTAGGGGTTTAATCTAAATTTTTGAAAAGCTCGGATGATTAATTGGTAATTAACCGAATCAGGGTTTGATTGAAAATAAAACTTTAATTTGAAGACCAAATTGAGTAAGGGAAACTTAAAAGGGATACATACAAAATTTTTTGTATACAAGTATATAAGCTGTCAAATTTCAAGTTTTAGGTAACAGAAACGTTAACATAATGTAACGGAGTATCGATGGAATTGTTGATTGAGAAAATTAAATATAATTGAAAAAAAAAAAAAAAAGAGGGGGACTAAATTGAAATTGGATTTGAAATTTTGAGAATGTAATAACTAATTGTTGAAATGAAATTAAATAGCAACTGAAGTGGAAGTTTAAGGATCAAATGGCTATTATTTAGACAAGGTTTATATGAAACTTGAAAGGAAGTAGAGGGACTAGGAGGGAATTTAAAAATAAAAATGTTGCATGCAGATATTTTCTAAGGGAATTGTTAAGTGGCAGAAATTGAGTAAGGAAAAGTGATGTGGCATTTGCATGCACACAGGTGGCAGAATGAAGGAAAACAGAAGAGTAAATTAGAATTTGGAGTTTGGTTTCTTTCTATTCCATTTGCTATTTGAACTATTTGAACTTTTTTTCTCGGTAGTTAGCTTTGTTAATTAATGTGTTTTGTGAGCCTTTTGGAAGGGATTACAACAGAAGCATGATGATTAAATGAGGGAAATGGAGAGATTTTTAGAAACAGAATTGTAGAACTGTGAGCATGAAAAGGGAAGGAAATTTGAAAAAAAAAAAAAAAGGAAAACTATTCTCTGTTTTCTCTGTAAAATCTAGAATCTGAGGTTGGAAATTAAAACTGGGACTGTTTTAAGCAAGTTCACCGGAAGAAGTAGCTCGACCCACCGTCGGTGGGTGGAGATTCAGTCGGACTATCCGACTAGTTCATGGGTAACCAGAAATCTTCGTAAGTAGTTTCAGAGAATTCCGGTCACCGTCCATCCACGCAGAGGCTAGAATCAGACCGGCGACATTGAGAGAGGAGAGCGGTGCCTAGTTTGTCGCCTGAGGTTGCCGAAAAAGTTAATGGGCCACGCGGGTTTGCGGGTTTGTGTAACCCGAATCGGGAAGAGGACGGGCGAAGAAGAAAGAAGAAACGCAGCAAGTGTCCACGTTTCAGTTTATACGACGCCGTTTTGTAAAATAGTGCTACTGACCCCTGGACTTGGCATAGCAGCATGTGTGGTGCTCAAAGTCTTCTCCGCTGTGCAACTATACCCATCTGTGCTACTGGTTAGCACCTGAACTTTAATTAGTCATTTAATTTAGTCCAACAAATTTATTATTTGAGTAAAAAGGAATTATTTTGAGGAATTAATTATCTAGAGACCTAAATAAGTATAAATGAAGTTACTAAAAATATTTTGTGTATAAATTTAAGGTCTGGACAGTAGGAAAATAAAAGAAGAAATTGAGAATTTTAAGGATTTTGTGGCTTGTGGATCAACAATCAGGTTCAGTACTATTTTAAAAGTGTTTGAACAAATTTTCATTTAAAATTATTTGATTGGCATTTTAAATATTTAATTTTATTATATTATTTGATTGTGTTGAGAACTCGAATGAAGTTATAATTTTTAATTAATTTTTGGTACCGATGCGGTAATCGCAGATGCATTACTACCAGCGTGGTAAAAGCAGAGTTTTATTTAAATGAGATTTTTAATATTATATCCCAATTATTATCATTTGTATTACAGCAAAAGAATAGAAATTTATTGTTGAATATAAATATTTATGTTATGAATATTTGAATTGATTGAGATTGCATTTCAAGAAATTGCTATTGAGAAATAAAATTGTCTATGCTCTACTTGGTCTATGGAACCTTAGAGATAAGAATATGATGCGACATATGGTTGAAAAATTCTGCGCAGTGTGATACATGATGTGAAATGAGAAATGAAATGAGAAGCAACGAGCGTAGCTGCGATCTACAACTCAGTGATAAATTCAATTCGTAAATAGCTGCGATCTATATCCGAATTGAACAGTGATTAATACAATTCGTGAATAGCTGCGATCTATATTCGAATTGTAACCCTTAGTCTTATCCTAGTAGTCCAGTCGAACCAGTAGAGCGAATGTAAAGTGGAAATGGTTTAGGAAAGAAAAACAAAATTGATTTGCGAATAAATAAAAGAAGGTTATTGACTTTCGAGGGAAAAGTGTTATTTTTTGAATGGAAAATAATATTGAATTTTTGAATGCAAAGGAGTTATACTTTTTTGAATGAAAGTATTGATTTCCGAATAAATGTTATTGATTTTCAAATGAAAAGTGTTTTAATTTTCAATTGAAAGGTGGAACTGACTTCAAATGATTATTGATTATGTATTTAATTTATTTTACGCAAATAAAAATGTTTTAAAAAGATGTTTTAAAAAACCCGCAAATTACCCGATCTGCTTCGTGATTCGAAAAACCCAATCTGCAGCTGGATGGAGCGAAATATCAGTAAGCAAGGCGGGGACGGATTTTAAAAAATCGCCCTAAACCCGCCCCGTACTCAACCCTATTTTGAGCAGTTACAATTTGGGGGAAGAAAAATTTGCAATGGTTCATGTTTACCTTTCTATCAATATGAAAGAATCTCATTCACATGTTTTTGTCCAAGTCCAAGTTTGATATTTTTTTTACAGTAATGTTAAAAGATATTAGACCATTTTTTTTTTTTTTCACAAATTTGGAAAGTGAGCTGGGAATGGTCACTACTTTCTTTAGCAGGTGTCACGTGATATAAATTAATTGCTTATAGCAATTTCAGTTCGGCTATATGACAAGAGGGGAGAGGCCTTTCTTTTTTTGTCTTTTTGTTTTTTTTGTTTTTTTTTGTTTTTTTTTTTTTTTTGGGTTTTGAAAGACCAACGAGAAAAGGAAGAAGAGGTTGGTATGGTATTCGGTCTTGTATCTTGAAAAACCAAAACAAAAGTCCAATTCCCAATTAACCTTTTGTTTTACGTTTTCATATTCCAAAAGGGAAAGTCATCATCATATGCACTATCGTTTTGTTTTTATTTAAAACGAAACTTCCTTTCGTTTACCATGCCAAACCGAATTTAATTCCCTTTCTCTTCACGTTTTTCGGGGAAAACAAAATGATTTGAAAAGATCTTGTTTTGGTCTTGATTTTTCAAATCCTTTATCTAATCCTATATATATATATATATATATATATATATATATATGTCCCTTTTTTTTTTTCGTAAAAATGTTTACGAGCTTGATTAGAAAAGCTCAATTCCACACATTGACACATTGATTTTCAAATGCAAATTTGGTTATTAAAAAAAAGAGCAAGGCTACATCTCTCGTGTCTCAAATTCGAGATCTATAGAAACACGTTAACGTGATTTAAAACACGTTAACGTGTTTTAATTTACGTTAACGTGTTTCTATAGATCTCGAATTCGAGACGCGAGAGGAAAAGAATTATTCGTAAAAAAAAATAGAAACTAAATTGCAAAAGCCATATATGCTAGAAGATAATCGGCAACCTATCTCTGCTGTCGCACCTCTATCAAATGCAGCCAACTGACGAATAAAGAGTATCAGTCGACAACATTCGCACCAGCAAGTTTCAGTACCCTTAGAAACCACATACGGTGGATTGAAGCTACCAATTTCGCAACCCTAGTTCCACACTGCCATTACTAGAAAAATCAAAACAACAATGTTTCAAGCAGTTTTCGAAGTAATCCTGGAGGTATTCCTGCAGTTTCCATCAAGTATGAGGCTACCAGCAAGATTTCAAGCTTTTTCTACCGAGTTCAGATGGAAATGCATGGATTTGCATATTTCCTTTGCCGGAGAAGAAGGCCTTCAATTTGTCGTAATTTTTCGGCGATAATCCATGTTTCTGATGTGATTTAAGCCTTCCAACGCGTAGCCGACATGATTAAGACCATTATCTGGCCAGAATTCGTTAGGTTCCTATTAAAATTTGCAAAAAATTACGATTTTCGCGTAGCTGAAATCCTCATCAAACTATCACTTGAAAAACCCTAGGCCCCAGAAAATAACTGTACACCCTATGTATATTTGTGCCAAAAAAACTAAGTTTTTTTTTTTTTTTTCAATTTGGTGTCATAAAAATCTACAAATGAAGCTATTTTTTTATTATTTTTCTCAATTTGGATCTTTGATAATTATTTTATTTTTGAGTACGTATTTGAAACAACCCTTTATAGTTTTTGTTTTTATAAGAAAATGAATTAATTTACTAACCATATTTAAAGCTCAGGGAATGATTTTTTAAATAATTTTAATAATTTATTTTAAAAATAAATACATCTCACTTGTATAAGCAACTTCTAAACTTCTTGAATAATCACTTCTAAACTTCTTGAACTTCAGTGCCATCATTGTCTTTCTTTGAGGAGAAGACCAATTCTTCAACTATATAATTCCATAGAAGTTGACTTTCTGTTCCATTCTCACTTCCAAATGTTGAAAGTCATTTCCATCAAAATATTATGTCCAAATTTAATTTTTAAAGAAAAAAAAAGTGGGTCGGTATATATATATATATATATATATATATATATATATATATATATTATTCGGAATATTAATTAAAAGGAATATTCCCTATTTGGTTCAGCTATGCGTATTCATACAACACTTTGACCATTTTCAGCAGTTCAATTTGAAAAAAAAAAAAAAAATTCCAATGGTTCATGTTTACCTTTCTATCAATATGAAAGAATCTTATTCATTCACATATTTTTGGTGAATATCTCAAGAAAGTAGTTGTCCAAGTTTATTATTTTTTGAAAAAATTACTATTTTACCATTATTGTTTGGCCGGTTTGCTATTTGACCACAAAATTTTCTGAAAATTACTCTCATAGCCTACATGTTTGGCCTAAATTACTATTATACCGCTGCTTCGTTAATTTTAACGATGAACCGTTGAAAAAATTACAAAATGGGTCCTTAAGTTGACTTGAATTTTCATTTTTTACCTTTTTTGCAATGTTGGTACTCAATTTCATTGTACTTTTAATTTTTTTTTGTCAATAACACTACTTTTACACTTAATAATTGTAAAATTAAAAAATAAAAATTCACTGAAAATTTTTAATTTGATAGAATAAAAATAAAAAATCACTATTATTATTTTAAACATTTAGACTAGGTTGATTATACTAAAAAATGAGACTTTTTTTTTTTATAATTGAGTGATATTATATAAAAGACCAAGAGAATTGGTCAAAAAAAACTAATAGAGAGTTACAAGAAGAATTAGCAAATGAGACTTAGGTTATATTTTTAGGAAATTATGATAGAGATTAATCAATTTAATATATGATGCTTAATAAAAGATATATGTATATTATTATTATTATTATTATTATTATTATATGAATTAGCAGCCAGCTGTGAGTATATAAACCTCCTATAACTAACCAGGCAAAAGCATGTAATTTCAAGAAAGTAGTCTTAAAAGGTAATTTATAGAATTACATTTCTAGAATTACGTGATTAACATAATCAATATTAGAGATAAGGAAATTTATAATTCATTTGGCAGAACTGATAATGACACTATTAAGAGGTGGCTCAATTGTCAAAATCACACACCACTGTAAGTACTTAAACATTATAATTAAATTTATAATAGAAAATATGCAAGAGTTGCTGTTAATTTGCTGAAATTAGAGATAATAAATACCAAATGGGTTATTTCACTTTACCCCATTTTATATTTGTGTTGGACCACACGTCATTCTATATTTGTGTTGGCTGTACTACACGTCATATATATATATATATGAATTTCCAAGAATATTTTTTACCTTCTGATCATCGCTGCCTGTGTAATACTAATATGTATGTGATAAATTAAATGAGGTGGTAGTAGCAAAGCCTTTTTCACGGATAAGATTTATCTACTCTTATAATTATTTCCTTTACAATTCATTTATATATTGTTATTTCTGAAAATTTTTATAATTTGTTATTGTTTTATCAATTTTTCATAAAAAAACCCTTTTTTCACAAAATATGTATTGTAATCTTTACATAGTAATTACTCTACTTTATATGAGTTATTGAACCAATTTTCAAATTTAAATATTAAAAACATCATTTTAGTCCCAACAAAATAATGCGTGTTTACAAAAAAAAAAATCCAATGAAAATGTATATTGTAGTCTTAGTCTCTCATTCATTTTGTCAATCTTATGAATATTCTAATATTTTATTTGGAGAAAGGAAAATAATTAATGAAGGCAATTTTTTTTTTCCAGATTTTATCCACGAACTGTACAAACCCATATTCATTTTATGGGCTATATTAAACCCCACAAATTTTTGTGTGCGCTTGTGAAATAATAATAATGGCTATTTATTTTTTTTATTTGTATCAAGTTAAGAATTTTTAATGAATTTTTATATTTTGATTTTACAATAATTAAGTGTAAAAGTGATGTTGTTGGCAAAAAATAAAATAAAATAAAATAAAAGTGCAATAAAATTGAATACTAAAGTTGCAAAAAGAGTAAAAATGAAAATCCAAGTCAACTTGAGGAGCTATTCTTCAATTTTTTCAACGGTCCACCATTAAAGTTAACGAAGCGGTGGTATGATAATAATTTAGACCAAACATATCGGCTATGAGAATAATTTTCCGAAAATGTTGTGGTAAAATAGTAAACTGGCTAAACAATAATGATGAAATAGTAATTTTCTCTTATTTTTTCCCACAAATTTTGGAAGTGTGCTAGGAATGGTCATGGTGGCGTGCATTATCACTATTTTTTTTTTACTATCTTCGTATTTTTTTTTATTCTTTATATTTTAAACAGCATAATTAGATTTAAGTTTGATGTTGATAGTTTGATGAGTTGGATTAAATACATTAAAGTATGTTTAAGTTAGTTATAAAATATGATTACTATAATTAAGTTATATATAAATAATACTTTAATTTACTTAACCCAATCCTTCAAACTATCAATACCAAACTTGAATCTAATCATACTGTTTGAAATATAAAGAATAAAAAAATACGAAGGTAGCAATAGGTGTCACGTGAAATGAAATAAACTAATTTCTTATAAAAATTTAAGCTAAATTATTTTAATAGTGTTAGTATGAACTATGCTTTAGGACAAAGAAGCAAATATTTCATCTAAAATTTTACTATACGAAATTCAAATTGTCAAATCTAGATTTGAAAAACTAACCTTGACGCCTATTTTTCTTATAATTATGGTATTTTTTTTAACAAATATAATTATGGTATTTAATAGTATGCTAACTGCTAACTTAATATATTTTTTTCTCATTATATGCTTGTATGAACAAATTTTATATTCCTAAAAATAGAAAATAAATAAAAAATTTTATTTGAATAAAATGTGCGATTACAATAACTATTACAAAATCTTCTTATTCTTCTCTTTGCGATGAACGTAAAATGAGGGTCGTGATTACTTGATTTCAAATCACAAACTTTAATGAATATAATTCAAGTGTCATTGATTTGATCTTGAGTCACGAACTTTCATTAAGATGATTTAAGAGTTGTTGACATGATTTTGAATCACGAAATTTGATAAAAACGATTTAAAGGTCGTTAACTTGATCTTGAATCACAAACTTTGAAGAGGCTTGATTTTTGGATCTGGTGGAGGTCTTCGGGAGTTTGATTTGACTTGGCTTTTGAGCTTGAATTCTGTCTTTGTATCGAGAACGTGAAATGAGAGTTACAGGAACTTAATCTCGAATCTTCATGAAGAACTTTTGATGACAATCGTTAGACTTGACTTGATGAAATATCCATTGGATAGTTTCTCTTTCAACACTATCTTCATCTATAGGTTGACATAGCGAACAAACGGTTATAAAACATACAGTTAAGCTTTTCAGAGAAAAATTTTAATTTTAATCTTATGTCCCCCATTTCATTAACCAAAACAATATTTATAAGTACATAAAGTATGACTCTTGAGCTTCAAACATTGAACTTAGAAATAAACTCTTCACATTCTAGCACACATTACAATACTTAATTAATACTAATAATTAATTTAAGTTTACCAACATATACCCAAAACAAATGAAATAATGAATCCAACTTTTAAGCTCGCTTTCGGTTCTTTTTGTCTTATATTTTCTCAAATCGAGCCAGGAAATCATCACACACTTGCTCCACATTAGTCTTATTCACTTGCGAAAAACTCAACCTCGAGTTTGGCTTAGGATCCGGATACAAAGGTGTATCATTATGATGGAATACATACAAATTAGCAATACTGAAAGTTTTTAAGATGCCAAAACTGTTAGGAAGATCAACCACATAGGCGTTGTCATTGATCTTCTTGCTGATCATATATGGGCCATTTTTCTATGGCTGTAGCTTGTTAAATTTGCCCACAGGAAACATCTCGTGCCTAAGGAAAACCATGACTTGGTCTCCAATAGAGAAGTGTTGAATTTTCGTATGCTTGTTGGTAGGCCATATGTTCTATTGGCCATATGTGCTGGGGTACCTTGGTGTAGACCACAGAAAAGGAAACTTGCCAACAGAACTATGAACAACATTATTATAAACAAATTCGGCCTATGGTAAAGCTATATCCCACTGCTTTGGTCTATCTCCATAAATGCTCTAAATCAAATTTCCTAAGGTTCAATTTGTTGCTTGTCTGACCATCAATTTGTGGATGGGCGGTGCTACTGATTTGCAATGACGAGTCAAAAAACTTCCACAAGGTTTGCCAAAAATATCCGAGAAACTTTTTGTCCCTGTCCGAAGTAATGGTCTTAAGAACTCCATGTAGTTTGACCATTTCCCTGAAGAACAGTTTTGCTATTCCCACTGCATCAGTAGTCTTTCGATAAGGAATGAAGTGTGCCATTTTTTAGAATCTGTCAACAACCACAAAAATAGAATCTACTTTTCTTTGTGTACGTGGCAAACCAAGTATAAAGTCCATGAACAGATCCTCCCAAACGTTATCTGGAACAAGTAGAAGCATATAAAGACCAACGTTACTGGACTGTCCCCTAGCAGTTTGACAAACATAACAATTCTGCACATACTTTGTCATATCCCTTCGCAATTATGGCCAATAAAATCATTCTTTAACTGTAGCCACTGTTTTATCCCTTCCCATATGTGAAGATAATCCACCAGCATGAAAGTCTCGAATCACTTTCTCTCATAATGATGTTTGAGGAAGACAAAGCTGATTTTCATACATTAAGTTCCCATCCTACACATAAAAATCTCTTACAGAAATTCCAGTCTTGCATTTCTCCCAAATCTGCCTAAAATCTTCATCATTTTTGTAGCACATCTTCAACTCCTCAAAGCCTACCACATCTTGCTTCAAGGTAATGAATAAGGCGACTCTTCTACTCAATTTGTCTGCCACTACATCATGAACACCAGCCTTATAATGAAGTTTGAATGGGAACTTTTATAAGAATTGACAGCACCTAGCATGCATATCTTTGCTGTTTCGCTTTTAACTGTTCAAATACTTCAATGCTTCATGGTTAAAATAAAAGACGAATTCTTTGCCAACTAAATAGTATTCCCAAGTCTTCAATGCCTTGACAATTGAATAAAATTCTTTGTCATAAGTACTCTACTTCTGTCTGGCATCACTAAGCTTCTCAGTAAAATAACACACCAGACATCGTTCTTGGGACTACAGCCCCAATTCCCATATTACTGTCATCACAATCAACTTCAAACAACTTATCAAAGTTCGGTAGGGCTAGGATTAGTACAGTGCATAGTTTCTCTTTTTGAATGACAAAATTCTCATTCGCTTCTTCACCCCACTGGAACTTCCCTTTCTTCAGACATTCAGTAATAGGTGCTGCAACGGTACTGAAACTTCTGATGAACCACCTATAGAAAGTGGCTAAGCCATAAAAAATTTAAACTTCAGAAAACGTCTTCGGGTTAGACCACTCCCTAATTGCCTTCACTTTAGCCTTATCAACTTAAATCCCATTAGCACTTACCACATAACCCAAGAATAGTAGCTTATTAGTGAGGAAGCTACACTTCTTAAGGCTCACATATAATTTGTTGCAATGCCGTTAGTACCTTTCTCAACTGCAACAAATGCTCATCTCTCCCCTACTATAAATCAGGATTTTATCAAAATAAACCATAATAAATTTCCCAATAAAAGGTTTTAGTACTTGGTTCATGAGTCGCATAAAATTACTCGAGGCATTAAAAAGCCCAAAAGGCATCACCAACCATTCAAACAACCCTTCTTTCATCTTAAAGGCCTTTTTCCATTCATCCCCAGACCAAATCCGAATCTAATGGTAATTGTTTCTTAAATCCAGTTTTGAGAACCAAACCGCCCCATGTAATCTATCTAACATATCGTCTAACCTTAGAATTGGAAATTTATACACTACTGTGTTTTTATTAATTGCTCTACTATCCACACACGTCCTCCAACTGCCATCCTTCTTTGGAGTCAATAGCACCAACCATTCAAACAACCCTTCTTTCATCTTAAAGGCCTTTTTTCCATTCATCCCCAGAACGAATTCAAATCTAATGGTAACTGTTTCTTAAATCTAGTTTTGAGAACCAAACCACCCCATACAATCTAACATATCGTCCAACCTTGGAATTGGAAATTTATACCCTACCGTGATTTTATTAATTGCTCTACTATCCATACATGTCCTTCAATTGCCATCCTTCTTTGGAGTCAATAGAGCGGGTACAACACAAAGGGCTCATGCTCTTTTGAATAAACCCTTTTTGTAACCACTCCTCCATTCAATGGATTTTCCTCCATATAATGGAAAAAAAATTTAAAAGCAAATAATACTAACTTGTAAGAAAACATATTCAATTGCATGACTTAAACTCAAAGATCGCAAATTGGAGATGAGGGCACAGCCACAACTAGCATGGTATTTTTGAAAGTTAAAAAAAATATAGATAATGCTTCTATTTAGATCTGAGATAGAGTTCATAACATAATCAAATGGAATATGATTCATTCCTTTATAGCAAAGACTTGTTCTTAGTAAGAAAGATTGTCTTTCCATACAAGAATAAAGGGAATACATAAGTAAAGTCTCATATGCTTCAGTAATAGGTTCAATCATGTATGCCATGCTATGTACTAGGTTGGATGTTGCATAATGAAATTAATTGAAAACAAACTTAAATAAGGAATTTAAGAAAACAACAGACTAATAAGTAAATAAATAAGTTCGTATTGAAAAATAATCATATATCCCATTTAGTTTATTAGGGCGCTCTAATATCAATGGTAGAACTAAGGGACAAGGTTTCAGTGTACATCATTCGTATCCGAGCATTAAGTCTATGTTAGACTTGTATACAATTCATCAAGTCCATGTTAGACTTTTGCATTTCATTCATCGAGCCCATGTTAGACTTATATAATTCCTTTCCACTAATCTACAGAAGTACCATTCGATGCATCAAATCCTTACCACAATATTCTAGCCTAGTCACTTGATCATTTTCTTCATATATTATACGTTTGCATTCATAACATTTCGTGCCATAATCATCATTCGCATCATATCAACTTTTACATGAATTATAGGATTTAAAGCCTCAAAGCCATTCCACATCATCTATTAAAATGTTAAGAGTTTAAGCAAATGCAAAAAATTAAGTATCATTGGTAGGACTACCGCAAGCACGACTTCCTCCTGCGTTGTTGTCACGAGCGCGCTCAACACGCCTCGAGAGTTGCAGTATCAAACTAGAAATTTAGGAGCGATGAGTCATGAGTGCATTGACTTACCTCGCGGACATGGTGCCCACTCTGCAGATCAGTCGCGAGCGTTCACATAAGCCACGAGAGTTTCAGTAGAAACCCAAAAAATTTCAGACGTTGAGCCCAACATGCAGGAGCTTCATCCTGGACGAGACATCCACTTGGCTCCATGGTTGTGAGTGCACTCACAAAGTCGTAGATGCGACAGCTGATGATTCAATCTGCACGTCTCAAATTCTTTTTTTCATAACTTTAATTTTACTCAACCAATTCAAATGGTTCAAAAAGCATTGTAGAACTCATTTCAAGCGCTACAAAAACTTCTTCTATAGCTCCTTCAAAAACCATCATTTTTTCAAACATAAATCATGTTAAAATCATAAAACTCATTTTCAACAAACACATTTCATTTTAAAATACATTCTTTACATGAAAACCACATTTTAACTCAACTATAAGAAAAAGATGAAATCATTCAAACTTATCACATTTAAACACAAAGTAGTTTGAAAACATAAATGGTTAAAAGTACCAAACCTCAATTTTAAGCTTTCCTTCAAGCTCAAGCAATTCTAATGCCCTTATCTACTTCCTTTCCTTCTTGAGCTCCTAAAAAAATACAACATTTTAGTCTTGCAACAAACTCTAGCCGGGCCCCATAACAACTCTAGGGTTTCAAGGTTTTAACTCACATTCTACTCTAGATCTAAGCATCCCTAAGCTGGTCTAACATTTCTATCAAAAGATCCAAAGAGATCTTCATGATCTCAATACACCCTAGTTTAATCACATTTAAAATCAATAAGTAAAATAGAAGAATGAAGGTAGAGGCTTCTTTCCTTACCTTAACTTAAGCTGTTCCTTAAGGTTTTAGGGTTAAATCTTTAAAATCCTCTCTTGGCTTTTGAGAGGGAATGACCAGATTGAGGAAGAAGATGAGGGAATAAAAGTTTGAGGAGAAAATGGAGAGAGAGTTTGGAGAAGAGAAGGTTGGACGAGTATGGAATGAAAAGAAATGGAGAATTCTAGATAGTCCTTGGATGGAGGGAGATATTTTGGTTTGTTTTATTATTTATTTAGATAACATGCTCAACTAAATGTACATTAAAATATTTAACTCACATAGGGTCACATACATTCATTTAAGTTTAGATGGGCCACATTTCTTCTTAGCCCATATCCATTTTGAATGTCCACATCAATTAAATTTCCAACATTATTTAATGACTCGTTAATTAGTCAATTAATTGCTAATCACTTCTAATTAATTTATAATTACTAAAACTAAGTAAACATGCGTGACAATGAAATTGATCAATAAACACATGGTTTGACAACATGTTTGTTAGGAAAAAGAGTACCTTAGCTCCAATACAATTTGCATGTCTGATTAAACCTATAGATCTATGGGGCACATTTAGATACTTGAATTCTTAAATAGCATCAAATGCTTAAGAGTTCCAAATTATGCCATCACTTTAAAAGAAGCCATAACTGTTATGCTCATGAGAAATATAGATCCCTCTGTAGGATTGTGTAATGGAACGAGGTTGATCATCATAAAACTTGGAAAATGAGTCATTGAAGCTCAGCCATTCCATGGTTCAATGCCAGGAGATAAGGTACTTTATACCCCTAATGACATTAACCCCATCTGATGTTAAGGTAACTTTCAAATTCTAGCGATGACAGTTTTCCATCATGGTGTCTATCATCATGACCATAAACAATAGTCAGGGACAATACTCTTTTAAGTTGGATTGTATTTTGAAATATCTGTTTTCACACATGGCCAAATGTAAGTTGCTTTGTCCATGGTCACAAGCAGACAACAATTAAAAATTTTAGTCATTAATGATAAAGGACAAATCGCAGACGAAGCTGTTAATATTGTCTACAAAAAAGCGCTTAAGAATTTTGAATGATACATTATTAAACCTCTTTTCCATAATTTTTTTTAAATTTCTTTTCAAAAACTTTAATATTTTTTTTGTATTAACAATAATGTAAGATTGAACACATTATACATTGTCGCGCATCATTCGAGTTAAAAACTAGTATATATAAATAGGAAAACCCAAAAACTTACAAAGAAAAATAATATAAAATTAGTTAAACCAGTTACTTTAACTTTAGTTTAATATTGAGACACTTTAAATATATTAAAATTAATTATATTAGAAACTAATAATGTTAGTTATGGAAAGTAATAATATTAAATTGAATATATTTCATTTAAAGTGAGTAACATATTTAGTAATAAAATCTTCTACATTTAGTTTTTTTTTTAAACCTTAAATAGGACTATATTCATTCATAAAAAGCACAAAGAATCATAGGATCGAGTGCCATACAGAAGGACAAGCATAGGAATGATAAGCTTATGCTAGTGAATGAGTCGCGCCATTCGCTTGTCGAGAAAGCCAACGAACATAAACGTTGGGATACCTAGAAAGCAAATTCCGAATTGTCCACAGAATCAGAATGAAGATCATAAACAACAACTTGACAATCTAAATAAATACAACCAGAAAAAAGATAGTGTTCAATAAACCAAATTAAATTCTCTTGGGGAGCTAGAGCCTCCACCATAAGTGCGTTCCCACTAACACTAATGTTAGAATTCCAGCTCTTGATGGACCATGAATCATGGTTAGAAGCATATTCTCCAACCCCACATTCATCATAATCCATCATGTCTTCCCACTTAAATATCCCATACACATTCCTTTTCTTGCCTATAAATAGAGGCACTTCTTCAAATGTTTATCACATAAAAAAAAAGTGATCAAAGAGTGAGTTAAGAGAGTTTTTGTAGAGAGAAAATTATGAGAGTTTGAGAGGATTGGTTTTTTGTAGTTGAGTGAGCTTGTCTCCTCCTGTAATTCTATTTCTGGTTATTAATAAAAGAATTTTCCAATCCCAACAAGTGGTATCAATGCCAGGTTGAGCTGCATAAATTTTTTTTTCTCTCCAAAAACTCATACCGTCCAAAATTCGTGTTTTGAAATTTTGCTCAAATATAAAATTTGATCACACCACTGGGTCTGGCTCGACGAGAGGAGTATTCTGGAAATTTCGGGAGGAAAAACGGCAGCCGGAGTACGCCGCACGCATCAGAGCGTGAAGAACCAGTCTGCCTACTCGCAGACACGCGCCGCACGCACTCTGAAGGTGGGAGACGCACAGTCAGATGCCACGTCGGACGGCCACGTCAGCGCCACATCACCCAAGTGCCACGTCAGCAAGCCACGTCTACGCACCAGTCGGCTTTCCAGGAGGTGACAAGTGGCCCCCTCTCTGTATACCACGTCATTAGCAGATCAGACAATTGGTTTGAACCGATTCGGTTCGGTTTAGTTTATTTTGGAGGTCCGGTTCAGTCGTTTTCAGGCCAGTTTTCGAAGAATTCAGACCGGTTCCTTACGTTTTTCAGCGTTCCGGATTCAATCGTGACCTTGGTTTTGCCTAATTTTGCTCCCACAGTCCGGTACAAGTAAATTTGAGGCATTTTTCATGGAGTCTTCAAGCACGGATACGATGATCCGGCTTATGCCCACAAACTACAACATGTGGAAGCCAAGGATGGAAGATTTGCTGATTCTAAAGGATTTAGCAGAGCCTTTAGAAACTAAAGGCGTCAAACCAGACACATGAACGGAGGAAGTCTGGACGAGAATGAACAAGAAAACTGTGGCATTAATCAGACAATGGATTGACCATAGTATTTTTCATCATGTTTCTCAAGAGACCAACACATATACACTCTGGGTGAAACTAGAGAATATGTATCAAGCAAAGACGGCCTGCAATAAGACGCTGCTAATGAGAAGATTGGTAAACCACAAGTTGTATGGTGGTACCTATGTGACAGAACACCTGAGTCAATTTCAGGATCTTGTGAATCAGCTCGGTGCAGCTGAATGGATTCTCAAAGACGAGGAGCAGGCCATATTGCTTTTGAGTTCTCTACCTGATAGCTGGGAGACGCTTGTTGTTACTCTCAGTAATTCTGCTCCCGATGGCAAAGTAACTATGCAGATGGTTACAGATGCCTTAATAAACGAGGAAGCCCGTAGAAAAGAAGTCGGGATTGATCAGTCGCATGCCCTTGTTTATGAAAGTAATAAAAGAGGGGGAGGCAGAAATGGAGGTAGAAGTAAAGGTCGAGGTCGAGGCCGAGGAAGAGGAAAAAATCGAGACTACGATCCGAAGACTGTCAATGAAGACTCGGATCAAGATGATGGTATTATTAAATGCTATCATTGTGGCAAGAAAGGTCACAAAATCAGAGATTGTCAGAAGTTCCTGAGAGAGATAGCGCAAGGCGGTCAGAAGTCTCAGAAGGATGATGGTGACACCTTGGTCACAATATCATCAGATGTTGCATAATCCGAGTTGGAGGCCTTCCTCCATGGTGATTCGGAGGAAGGAGGTATACGGAGATAAAAGAGTCTCCATGATGATGTTGTTTTCCCTTGTTCAAGGTTTACGAATAAGGATGAGATACCTTTCTCTAAGGTGTTCAGAGAAAGAGAGGAGGTATTGACTAAAGGGGAGCTCAGACCCCTCCACCAGAGGATGATGGTGTCAAAAAGGGGGAGCTATAGAAGAAGATGAAAGCATTCCGCCTGATCGAGCAGAGAGAGCCAGAGAGTTTCAAGAGGAGTTGTTCATTTTCTGTGAGAGAAAAGAAGAAGATGATAGCGGTACCCTACTCTTTGGCAGTAGAAAGTTTGATGTAACGACGTGTACAAGCATCGTCGAAATAAGAGAGTTACGGAAGAAGCTGGAGGGGGAGTTTGTTAGAATTCCAGCTCTTGATGGACCATGAATCATAGTTGGAAGCATATTCTCCAACCCCACAATCCATCATAATCCATCATGTCTTCCAACTCAACCACCATGATCCACCAACTCATCCATCATTGCTCCCAACTCACCCACTAATACCACCAACTAATTAACCATTAAAAATCCTATACACATTCCTTTTCTTGCCTATAAATAGAGGCACTTCTTCAATGTTTATATCACACAAACACAAGTGATCAAAGAGTGAGGTGAGGAGTAAGAGAGTTTTTGTAGAGAGAAAATATGAGAGTTTGAGAGGATTGGTTTTTTGTAGTTGAGTGAGCTTGTCTCCTCCTATAATTCTATTTCTGGTTATTAAAAGAAGAGTTTTCCAATCCCAACAGCAACAACATGTTACCAGAGAAAATATCTCAAATTTAGTTAAAATTTATGATAAAGTTTGAGTTAAAAAATCTGAATTAGATAAACCAAAACACATAGAGATAATTTACAAAATAACAATATTTGAATGAAATGAAATAAGGCATATTTCGAAAATAAGAATAAAATAAATATTAAAAAATAATAAGTAATGACATTATTTATTTTTATAAAAACAAAAAACTATTACTACCTCCGTTTTCAGGATATGTTTACATTTCCGTTTTTGGGTGTTTTTTTGAGTGTTTTTTTGAGTTGTTTACATTTCCATTTATAGTAAGTTTTGTAATTGTTTATTATTATTTTTTTATTGGTATTGGTGAAAAAGTAAGTTTTTAAAGGGTTATTAATTGTTTATTATTATTTCTGTATTGGTATTGGTGAAAAATGGGTTTATATTGGTATTGGTGAAATAGTGAATGTAAAGATATGAGAAAAACGGAGGTAGTATTGCTTTAATGTCATTACTAAAAACATACCTCAAAATAACTGTTTACAATTGAACGACCATCACAATTAGGGCATTGCTACAGTTCTTGCAGCGAGATTGCAAGAACTTGATTTTTATTTATTTGTTACTTTTTTTCCGACTTGTACATTAAATTGTCTTTACTGAGTCCCAATATCAATTTCAGGACTGGCAGTTCACAGAAATCGATTATGTAATATAAATTTTATATGACTACAAATTCAACAGTCTCAATTATTTTATATTTAATTTACAATACAGAGTCAAATTTTGTGAATTGTGGACCACTAAAATCGATATCGTGACTCAGTATAGATAATCTACCTTACTGAATCCAAAAAAGAATACACTTTTGACGAGACAGTCTCAAAATACTACCTCCAGTTTTTTCAATTGTTTACGTTTCCGTTTTTGGCAAATTTTTTCAATTGTTTACGTTTCCTTTTGGGGTAAGTAGGTTTAATTGTTTATTATTATTTTTGTATTGGTATTGGTGAAAAAGTAAGTGTTGTAAAGGGTTGATAATTGTTTATTATTATTTTGTATTGATATTAGTGAAAAGTAAGGTTGTATTGGTATTTGTATTTTTAGGGTGTAAAAAAATGAAAAAATTGGAGATAGTATGAGTTAGTACGAGTGATTACTGGCTTGAATTTTCTTAAACAGACCTTGGTTTGAAAACATATCGCATATCCACGATAGTGGTTTGCACAACTCGGGACTTTGACTTTGGTGGATTTATTTTTAAACTTATTCTTGTATTTCCTTATTTATTATTTAAAAAAAAATGAGAATTTGGTTCAAAATTAGATGCCATCCTTAAATAATTGTGAAATTTTAGCCAAAGATTGAGGGGAGAAAAAAAAAAGTATGAAATCCTGAAATAGAATTGAAATGGAGAAAGTATTTGATGAGTTGGGGGAAATTTTGGGTTAGAAGTGAGAAGGAAAAAGAAAATTGGACCATTCTAATACTTATTCCAAAGATATGGAAGCAAATTAGAAAAGTATGAAAATTTGGGGCATAATTGGAAAATAATTTTAGAAGGTATTTGAGCCAAGAATGTGGGAGTGAATTAGAAAAGTATGAAAATTTGGGACAGAATTGAAAAACAAAATATTTAAAAGAGGAAACTGAAAATGAGGAGAAATTTTGGGGTAGAAGTGTAAAGAGAGAAAAAAAATTTTGGACCACTTCACGATTTGAGCGTGTCATCGTAATGGACGTTCGCTCTTGCTTTCTTTTAGAATATAAAGGCTTTAACATTGCTTTATTTAACGATGTGCCTTTTTTGTTTCTTACGCATCAACATGGGTGGCTAACAAGGCCGCACAATCACCATATGGGCTTTACAATTGGACTCTAAATCTCTTTTGGGCCAAGCCTATAAAAGTCGATATAGACAACATTGACTCTTTTTTTAAAGTTTTTTTAGTTAAACATTAACTGTTTGAACATAACAATAATTAAATGGAAAAAAAAAAACATAACAATAATTAGAATTTTTCTGTTTCTTTTTAGAATATACAACTAATAAATATAGCTTAAACTTGTTTTATGATGCCATCGCCATTAATAAATTTTCTATTTATATTCATTTGCAATGCATTAATAAATTTTATTTTACTCTACAATTTTGAAAAATAATCATATTTATAGTTTATATTTTTTTTAATTATGTGTAATTTTTAGTAAATTTGGATTTTTTTAAAGTAATTTTCTATTATGTTTAAATTAAAAAACAGCACAAAACATGAGAGCATCTCCAATGCTAATATGGATTGTGGCTGATGTATCACATAAAATAGAGAGCGTGAACTAACGTGGTTAGATATATAGCTGTAGAAATCGATCTGTCTTCAATGCATTTATTTTGAATTCTCTACATTCTATTTCTTTTTTTTTTACCCACAATTGAATAATTAACAAATAGATATGAAGTATCAATATAAATATTTTCTGTTAGACAATGTCTACTGCCATATCAGATAGACATCCGAATAAACATAAGCATTAGAGATTTTGTTTAACAAAAATTTTATTTTTGTTTGTGTGACAATTAAATTAGAGATAGATATTGTAGCATTAGAGATGCTTGATATACATGTTGCTTTTGGGATATAGATTATTCTTAATTAAAGGTCACTTTTAAGAAAAATTAGGCCAAAATGAATATAGCACAAAAATTTAATTATGTGCTATAACAACTATCCGAGTTAATGATCCTAAAACGATTCTTCATCCTATAACTAAAATCTTAATGCAATGGTTTAGAGGACAAACTAATACAAATCAATTATATTAACTAAAATTTTTTAATATAATTTTTTATATGTGATGCTTATTTTCAAGTTTTGAAGTTTATTTATGTATTTTATACTATTTGACCAACTTATCTTATAAGTAATTTTTTAACTTATAAAAAGGTGGAGATATGTTTCTAAGAGATTAATTTTAGTTATAAACCTATTTTTTCCAAGGCTCTTATCAAGACTAAGTTTTTCGCAATGGTTCATACATCAAATTGGTGACCCATTAATAATGGACCATTATAGTAAGAAGGAACCCATCAAAAAGTAAGGAGACTGTCCTATTGTAGATAATGTTCATTCTTATATTACTATTTTATAATTGTATCAACAATTTTAATCTTTTTTTATAGTACTTAATTCTCTTTCATTCTTAAAAATAAATAAATAAATTGTGGGGTTTGAACTTTTTATTTGTTTGATTGATGTATTTCATATTGTCCAGCTTCAAAAGAAACACTTCGGTAAACAGAACAATAAAATCATATTCATCTAACAAACTCCTTATGGGGGCACATAATGGAAAGCATTTACATCAAGGAGCTAGGCAGTGTGGGTTCGAGTCGTTTTGAGTGACAAAGAAAGTCCCATCTCCTTAAGTGTGTGAGTTAGGGTGTATATAATATTGATGTAAAAAAAAAAAGAAAAGAAAAGGTAAAAAAAATAAATTAAAAAAAAAGATCTTTGTTGTTAATGCTCCAACACACCATCCGGTTTTCCACCATTTACTTAGCAAATTGAAAACAATGTTAATAAAAATGAAGAGTGCTATAAACAATAAAATAAAAAAAAATTTAATTAGAACTTGCTTTTAATTTCTTCTTCTTCTACCAGACAAGCGATGGTTGCCGTTGCTCCTTGGTCTTCGATGCCCTTCACCTTCAATCAACTTCACCAACCAAGTAGGTTTTCTTGTTTTAAACACAACATATCCCACTACTACACCAAACATAGCTCCGAATGCATATCCAATGGAAATTGATTTCCATCCGAATCCATTTTCATCAAATTCAGAATCCCTTGATGGAGTCAACACTTGTTGCCTTTCATCGGAATTGCAAGGCTTTGTCAGTGGAAATCCACACAATCCTTCGTTCCCTACATATGAGCTATTTTCAAATGTATTGAACTGTTTTCCTGTTGGTATGGGTCCTTCAAGTTGATTGTATGAAACATTAAATTTTTCAAGGAATGTCAAATTTGATAATTCCATAGGAATCTGTCCATTAAAATAATTTGAAGAAATGTCTA
>CATIWJ010481935.1:0-37185 GCA_949640765.1 Croton laevigatus | reverse complement strand
GACTTGCATGGTCCCTAACATGAAATCTCAGCCGTTTAGAGACTTGTCAGGGTCTCTTACATCACATTTTAACAGTTTATGGACGTGCTTGGGTCCCTTCCATCACATTTTAACAGTTTATGGATATGCTTAGGTTCCTTACATGACATTTTAGTTTTGAGCAGTTTAACGACATACCGGTCGACAACATCATCAAGTTGTATTTTTTTTTTCTTCTTCCTTTTTAGTTCAAGAACATGATGGTGAACATTAAGCAAGAGCAGAGTTGGAGGAGTTACATAAAAAAAGAAGAAACATAATTTTTTTTTTAAAAGGAAACCGTAAAACAGGGGGTGAGGAAGAACAAACCATGAACATGAACATTTAACAGAAACCGTAGCAGCTGTTAGTTTGAATTTTGAACATAGAAAACATAGGATCATTGAAACATAAACATGAACATGTTGATTTTTAGTTTTAAACATAGATACATGGAAACATAAACATGAACATGAACATTTTTGAAAAAATATGCAGCTGCTGTAATTATGAACATCAAGGAGAAAAGATACATGAATAACATAAAAACAACTCAACAAACATCAAAAGAACACCCATGTACCCATAAGAACATTACGGCTCTGATACCACTGTTGGTTTGAAAGAGCTTGAACATGACATAAAATCAAAAACTGAAACGGAAAACAGAGACGAACAGAGGAGCAAGAAAGAAGAGAAAATATTTCTCTAAAAACATATAATTTTCTTCCTTTTCTTCCTCATTATAACATTTACAGCTCTCACACACACACACACATGCACAAACATACATATTTATAGAGAAAAGAGAGTTCTAGATATTAGGAGAGCTTTCCATTCTCTAGAACCTTCACAAACATATTTTATACAAAAATAACATCACACATGACTTCCAACAGTTGGAACCTAATAACCGGGAAGTCAAGAAACAGTATGCTGAGATCAAATCATTGTATGAGAAGGAGATACTCCAGAATGCAGCAGGAGTTGTGAGAAACTCTGTGCAAGCAACACAAAAAAGAGGAAAATCAGAGACAAAAGTTAATGGACATGAGGTCAATGTCCCAAGCAGTACTCTAAGGGCCTGTGTATCTACTATTAAAAAAGGTCAAGCAACTTATGCTAATGTTCCTTCAAGTTCTATCGCAGAGAGTTCCCAAAGACTTCAAAAAATGAGAAAGCAAGAGCTAAAACCTTATGTAGAAGAGCTTGCTTCTAGAGCTACTTCTCTTGCAGCGGCTGAAGCTGTGAAAAATATCACCCCTCCAACTTCTACTTTCAATTTGAAGTTGCTTGGCAAGGTTTTTCAGGAGATCGTGTGTTGCAGATTCATCTATTGAAGGCCACATCTCCAAGTGCATCACCCTAGATATTCAAAAATGCTTTGTCTGCATGTGCTAATCGACATAATCAAGTGTGTGACAACCCTTTTTTTTTCAGATGATATGAATTTGGCAGTTAAGTATCTAGAAAATTTGACCAAAGTCCCAAGATTTGATATGCTTATCATGTGCTTTTCAGCTGCAAATAAGGCTGATCTTGCCAAGATATGGGATGAGGTATTCAAAAGTGAAGCAACGCAAATAGATCATGCTGAGATTCTTGATGACCTGAGATCTAAATACTTTCCCAAGTGGTGAGAACTCTATCATATGAGGGAGAAGCAAAAAGATTTGAAGATTCAAGAAATAGGTTGTCTACAAATACTAAGGCAAGGACGAGTTTGTTGCAAGTGTGTCTTAGTATTTGATTCAGTCAAAATAAACGTTTCATAGTTGCTGTTTTTTAGGAAGTAATATTTTGTTGGTGCATATGTTTAGTTGTTATGATGTGGTGGGTAAGAGTTTGATGTCATGTGAACGTGGTTATTAAATCTTTCTCGCTATCTATATATTTAGTAACGAAAACCATAATATTAAACTGCTCCAATTACAACTTCAGCTAGTCTATCTTTGACAGCTATATCTTTTTTTATCATTTTTCCTTTACTACTCTTTAAAAAAACTACAAGCTTCTTTCCAACATTTGTGCGACTTTAGCACTAGTAGAACATAGATGACGTAGAACCTTACCCTTCTCTCTAATACATTCACAGTACCCTCAAGCTCAGCCACAGAATGTTCTAAAATCCTGACCTCCTCTTTCTCCTATTCAGCATATAATTTACTTGCCTCTGACTCCTATAGGACATAAATTTAGTCTTAATCAAACGTACCAAGTCATCAGGTTCTCTATCTCAAAAAAATTAAGCACATACCTGTCGAGCTTCAACAACAATAGCTTCATTTTCATCCACTAATGCATATGCCATCTGAAGCTTATCATTTAAGGCAGAAATTTCTCCACAAAGTTGCTCTATCTCATCATTGGCATTCCTCAATCCCGCCTCAAAGCCTTCAACTGATAAGCACACCTTTCTCTCAACAGAAGAATTTAGGAGAATTATTTCCTTTTCCAGGCCTCTGACAAGCTCTTTTTGTTCTTCCGACTGTTCATCAGCTTCTGATTTTTTGAGATAGAGATCCTTTAGAAGTATTCTTATCTTAACATTTTCTTTTGATAAAGAATCTATTGTTTCCTTAGCATGCACAATATCAGAATTTGATATGGCCAAAGCTTTTTCAATATCCGCCAGATGGCCTTCAATTTTTCATATTGAATCATAAGGTTATCAAGCTCACTTGCTTTCAGTTCTAGCTCATGTTGAACTTCACTCAAAGCCAAAATTAGCATTTCAATCTCATGTTTGATATCGCTTCTATTAGAAGCAGCTTCTTGCAGCAAACTAAAATCGAAAAGCAAACCCTTCAATAAAAAGTCCTTCCTTTCTATTCCTTTCTTCAGGAATCATATTTCCTATTGTTATATGATAGACCTGGCCTTCCTCCTATATATGCAACTAGTTCTTCTCCGTCTCTGAGCTTTTTCCTAGCACTTATGTTATCATTTTGACCGCTAGAGCAAACTTCCTCTGCTGTATCTATTGCCATAAAGCAGTCTTCTTGTCCAAGTTGGCAAATTGCAGATTGTGCATCAAAGCTTGGAATTTTTTGGATTACCTTTTCCATGACACATTGATACATGACAAAAAGACCAATTTCCTTCTCCATTATCTGCAAAAAAAATTATCTTCAAGCGATGATCTTGCACTGCAAATAAAATGAAGTGTCTTTTCCCATTGAGGAGAGATCTGAATATAAGACACTATATGTGTCATCCACATCTTTTTGCAATTCATTCACGAATTTTCTTAGGAGAGGTCAAGTGTTAATTTGTTGAAGGAAGCCAAACTTAGTGTGAATTTGTGCACACACAAAATTTGAGTTTCTATTCCTGAAAACTCCTTCAGTTGAAGGGTGAATGTGTATTTTAGGTCAAATAAAAATAAATATCCTAAGCGACTATATAAAAAAAAAAAAATTGGATAATACTTGGAGGAGTAGGAGCGTACCGAGGATTCAATATTAAAAGGGTAAATTTAATACTTTTATTTGAAAAAAAAATTATATTATAAATAGAGCAAATAATGAAGCATTTACCTTACAAAAAAATAATGGATCATTATTGCTCTTAACAATAGAAAACATTAATGAAATTGAGAGAAGAGAGTTTGGATTTTACAAATAAAAATTATTAAAGCTAAGAGAAGAGAGTTTGGATTTTACAAATAAAAATTATTAAAGCTTTCGTATTAAAATTAAAATAGCAATTTGCAAATTCAATCAATTATATTTAAAATTTTATTGGCTAACTTTGAAACAAATGAATTCCACAAAATTTTATAAAATTAATTTATAAATCAATTTTGTTATATATAGAAGACTAAATAAATTCATAAGCATACACTATTAAACTTGGCTTGGCTGAATTTGAATTTTATATTAATTATTTCAACACATTAAATAAACTTTATGAGAAATAAATTTTCAAATGAATTTTAAAATTTTAATTCATTAATTGCACAGTATAAGGAAAGGAAAAAATTTGATTCGATGATATTAATCAAAGCATGATGTCAATATTAAAAGAATAAAGATCTCTTTGAAACAAATAAATTCCACAAAATTCATTTGTAAAGCTACTTTATTATGTTTGGAAGACAAATATACTCATTTGCAAATGAATTTAATTAGAAATTCAAAATGAATTTAAAAATTCTAATTCATTCATTTCAAAATTGGAGTAATTAAAATACAATATCAAATGGACTAATAGAACTGGAAAAAAAAATGGACTAATAGAAAGTAAATAATAATAATAAAATTTATTTAAAAAAATATACATAAATTGAAATTAAGCATATAGTATTTCCATTTCCTGCTTCTATACACATTCCAGGAACAATCCCTTTTTCCATTACTATACCAGCTAAAAGTTGACTAACATATTTGTATAATCTCCACTTCAACCTATTTCTTCCCCCCTTAGCACTATTGTCTTGATAACCAGGACGAAAAAAAAAAAAAAAAAAACCTTGATGTTAGATGATAATTACCGGATTACTTAGCAAGCCATATAAACGGCATAATAGCTTGATCCCATCCTCTATCACAAACTTTGATCTTGCTGTGATACCCTAATTCCTACATCACTCATCTGTCCATATAACAAAGATTAGAACATACAAGTCAAAGTCCATTTTCAAACACTGGGAATATTCTTCATGTGACAACCTGCACCATTAACATCTTCCTTTAAATGAGATTTAGCAGTTAAATTCAGGTTCAACTTAACGCTTACCTTAATATTCTCGGATTTTGTAACTAGCCTCATGTACTGGTCACGCGCTGCAGGGTCTCGAACCATTGACTTGACCCTTGCAAGAGCATTTTCAACCCCATCAGATTTCTGTTTGCGGCCAATTCTCAAGAATTCATATTCATCAGTTTTGTCAGATTCTAATACCGCCTCTCCTGTTATCTTTACCACCTGGAATCCTCGCAAACCCGATCCCTTACGCCTCCAACGCAATATGGCCTTCTCAACAACACTGACAGACCAGATAAATTTTTTGTATTGCTTTCGCACTTGACGCCCTCTCACATGAGCCTGAAAAACAAAACAGCAGAGTTAATAAGCATTTGAATATATTCAGGTTGCTTTTGCCCAATTTTTCGAAAAAAAAAAAAAAAGAGCATAACCATATGTATGAAGTTTCAACTACCAAAAAAAAAAGGCATAAAGTATAAGTTCCTGATTCCTGTAAAAAAAAAAAAGTTCCTGATTTCTGTAACTGGATCTTGTTATCATCTTAAGAATAAGCACAGTACGTGAAAAGAACAATGAGACAAATTGAAAAACATCACTAAATTGTTGAAAAGATAATGGAAAAGCCCAAACCTGAATCTTTACGATTCGGTTGCATATTTTCAAAAACTCTTTTCTTCCCTTCCAACCACGATATTTTTGTTGGATCTTCACAGCTGCAGAATGTAAATAATCTTCAAAATGACTCCTCCTTTGATCTTTATTCAAAGAACCAAGGACAGCCAGGTTAAGCGAGACATCAGAATCATCACATATCTTAGGAAATTGTTTATATTTAAAAGAATAAGACCGGTAGGCTGCTTGAATAAGAGCTGCTGCAAGAGCTGATTTTCTCACAGCAGCAAGGGATCCTTTCAAGGAAAGTTGATTCTTCACCCCACCATTTAATGGACCAGCAACTTGGGCAGCAATCTCCGCAGCCTTTTCTGCCGCAATGGCAGCAACATCATTATCCGTCACATTTTCTTTGATATTTAATGAAGAAAGATGCCTAGTTAAAAATTCTTCAGCCAAATATCCAGCAATTCCTTTATGGCCCTGACTTGAAGCCAAATCAGCTGCGATTCGTCCTCCAGGGAATGAAGCAGTTGGATCATCAACAGCAGTTGGATCCACCCCCAATCTAATGAGCTCAATAACCGTTTCTTCTCTGGAGGAAGCAAGAAACACAAATGAGTCTATCTAATTTTAAATAAAACACTCATGACATAAACTTCCAAGCAGTAACTAGATTGAGAAATGTATTCTCCAATCACAAGGAAACAGTTTAATCACAAAGCATCACAACGTAGACTACAAAACTACAAAGCCATAACAAAAATAGAAACCGAGTCTTACCTTCCAAAATATGATGCCCAGTGAAGTGCTGTTCTTCCCTGTGCATCCCTGAAATTGGGATTGTTACTGGCAGCAACTATGAGCCTCACCGCCCATTCATAACCAAGACAAGCAGTCAAGTGTATAACTCCTTGGCCTTCATCATCTAATACATCTGGCCCTTTACCTCCTCCATGAACTTTACAGATTAGCCACTCACAAAGCCTGTCCTTCAGCATATCCTGGATCAACTTATCTTGAGTATCAGCACACCAGACTTCAGGGATCATACAGTTATCCCTTGTCCCAGTACATTCGTTTCTGTTACCTTTTCTCATTGAATATAAGGTGCACTTTAGCTGACAATTCTCACATTCCACAATGGAGCAATCCAACCATTTCCTATCTGGGCCTAGATGTAATAATTTTGCTAGACGCACTTGCAAGTGCAGTTCCCTATCTTGCGTACATCTGACAGTCAAAAGAGCAATGCTAGATGGATTCTCACGATACTCAAATTCCCTTACCTCGCTACATGCTAATCTGTTATGACGAGTGACATAGAATGGGACCCTTCCAGTAGCATGGAGAGGGGCTTGGCATCTGATAACATTATCTGACAGAATTTCAGCAGTAACTTCAATTTCACCAAACATACAGCCCCATTTAGTTTCACTGGAAAACTTCTTGCTTCCTAGAAACGTACCAATCACTAGAACCTGAAACGAGGAACCACCATCAAACATCAGAGTAAATCTCAAAATTCATCCAGTAAACGCAAAATATTCCAACACCAGTGCAAGTATGACCCACCTTTGTTTCAGAACCAGAATAAGCCCAATCTGGTGAGAAATCACGTATGCTGAATAGTTGTTCCTGGGAAAGAGAAGGACCCAAAGCTTCAATATCCAAATGCATATGGTGTGATAAACTGGAAACTTCTCGGTCTTCATTCCCAGCATCCAGTGTATTCCAGTAATTGCCAGAGTCAGATGCCATCAGCGAATCATCACAATCACCCCCAATTTCCTTATCCATCCATCTTCCGAAACTGTCAAGTTTTTTAAGCTCCCCAAATTCGTTAATAATTTCACCGTTCTTGGTCTTGTTATCAGTTTGGGCAGTAGAACCAGCTGTGTGAGTGCTAGAACTACTATTATGAAGCTGGGAAGGAATCAAAGTAAGATCATGCTCCTGCAACAACCAGATAAGCTACAAGCATCACTTGTTGACTTCTTAACATGTTAGCATTATCACAAATTTTTTGCATTTAGCAATTTGACTTTAAATTATCTACAAAAAAAAAAGTAGTGATTTTAAGGCAATGCCAATTCATCCACCTCAAGTCAATCTTGTGCATCCACATTTAGTCTCATAAGAAAAAATTCATGAAGCAACCAAACTGACAAAGATAAAAGTTCTTCAAGATAAATATACAAATGTAGAAAAGACCTGGGTTAACTTCTGAGGAACTATTGTTGTCAGTAGTTGATCATCTATATCGAGAACCAATCTATCTGTAGGAGACATGGTCTCGGGAACATGACCACCTAATTTAGAATCCATAGACTTAGTTGTAATAAAGTCAGTTTCACTATGTTGCCCAATGTAGAATATCTGGTCATCATATGCCGATTTAGTCCAAAGAGATGATCCAGTGCTGTGGTTAGCTCCACCAAACAAAGATTCAGTAGTATGGGATGGTACATGGAATCCTGAAATGCAGAAAAATAAAGTTGGTAAGTTTAAGATCCAAATAAGAAAGTTAAAACCATGTAAACAACATGCTATATGGCATTAGTTGCTTAAAAATAAAGTAAACTTGCTTATACATGGTACAAGGAACAAAGAAGACACCAAAACATGCAGAACCTTACACCTTACATAAATTTTAGTAGTGGATTCAGAGTCAACAAGTTACTGACAAAAACAATGTTATTTAAAAAAATTACAAATAATGGATTATTGACACACTACAATGCACCTTACCTTCAACTTCAGTTCCAGATAAAGAACCATTATGGGAAATGGAACTGTAGACTGATCCATTGAAAGAAGCACTTGGATCACCTTTAGAATGAACCTCAACATTGAGTTCAGAAGATAAAGATTGGCCATTGCAGAGAACTCCATTTTGACTTGACCCATAGGATGTCTGTGCTGTAAAAGCTGGTGATGTTGTTTGCACAAAGGGAGAAGCCGCCAAAGGTTGAGGACACTCAATCTGGGCAACTGGAGGTGATAGAAAATGTGATACACCAGACCTGTAACCCTGATTACAGAAAACAAGTAATTGTTCAAGGCACACTAAGATAAAATGAATCATCAGTACTACATTCCCAATAATGGTGTGATAAAGCAAGAGGAACAGAACTAGAAAAGGCAGTTATGAATTATTCATACCACCATAACTGCCATGTTATTATTTATATAGGGTGACATGCTAATTATTCACAAAAATATTATACAATACACACAAACACACAACCTAAAGAGAAAAAATAGGGGTAGCAAGGACATAGGCTAACACAGGGGTATACCTCATTTACTTCTCTATAGTGCACAAGTACAATATGCTCTAACTTCCTGAAATCAAAAAATGGAACCATAAAAATGTTATAAAAGAAAACGCGGTATGGTAATACCTTAGGACCATAAGAAAAGTCCCACATTTCAGAATTTTCAGGTTATCAGATGCTTCTCATGCTGAATATAGTAGGCAATATCTACTACAGGAATCAGCAACTCAAACAAGGGCACTTACGTGTCAAGCATCCAATAGCAGCGTCGTTGAAAGCTGTTGTTTTCCTCACCATGGGCATAGTAACAATGAAGAACATCGACACTGCCAGACTACAGAGAATTGAATGATTAAGAAAAACCTAAAGCAACTTTAATACCGAATCCACCTAAGTAGCTTCATCCGCTATGAAGGAAATACTGAAGTACCAGAAAATGAACATATCTCAGCACTCCATATAAAAAAAAAAAAAACTCAAATATGTTAAAAGTGATTGATTATGCCATCGCCACAGAAGCTAGCATCCTCGAGAAAATACAGACTCAGATCTAGATAACTAAAGTCTCAAGAAAATTTACATCTAGCCTCAATCTCAATCAACCCAAAACAGCCCTTGGCAAGTGGTAAACATTTAAGGTCAACTATTCAAGGAAAGAACATTATCTCCATTACTTTTCTCATATGCTTCATAAATAAATAAACACAAAGCAAATGTGTGTTACTTCAGGAGCTACCAAACCTAGAGATAGATGTTCAAACTATGGAAAACAATTTCAGGAGACCCTTGAACTGCATCAGTTAGGACTGACCAATAAAAAATAGGTGAACTTACGAATAATAAATTGAACTGCACACCTTCAACTTTTCATGAGCTTCTTTAACAGTTCTCCCATCTTTTTTCTTGCTCCAGTGATGGCCATCTTTACGAAAATATCGAAGTGTTTTTCGATCAAACAAGAATAAGGAACCGGCTGAAAAACAAATATAATTTAGTTGCTGTTTGCATGCAACAGGGAAACTTGAATCTCCATTTCTGGAAGAGTAGTAGTAACCAACTAGTGACATTGCTAGAATAGAAACAGTTCAATGGTACGGGTAAAATTAGTAGAAATAGCCTATACTTGATATCAGATGGATGGTCTGATCAATATATTACTTGACAACTTCCTACAGATGCTAGCTATTTAAACGCATGTGAATATAGCTAATTCCAAATTTATTTTATATAGATATATAGTTCTCTATGAGGAAGAGTATTGTTCTTCTTCCTGTGTGTTGGGTGCATATGAATCACATCATGGTCTAGCTTATTAATTCAAACAGCAATCATGTGTGCATAATCATCACGTAATGACATTAGAAATAATCATAAAAATTTTAACTGCCTGCCTACAATTGCCCAAATATAAAAGTTATAAGCAAATAAAAACCTGAAGGCCTGACAGGTGGTTCTGAATTTAACTTAAATTTCTTGTAGTTATGAATTATTTCTAAGATCTCACTCGGCCGAAGCCAACGATGTTTAGCTTCCTCCAATATCTGTTCTAAATCTGCCAATACAAGAATGCGAAGATTACTAAAGATCATTAAGTTATTCAATAGCAAACAGCCACAAAAAAAAAAAAAAATACTTTTCTCAGAACAAAATACAATATGTTAAAACAAAGACCAATACAGAATATAACAATTTGCTAACAAACCAGCATATACAATAGTCATTCATTTACATGTTCAAAACCCACAATTTGTAATAACCTCGATGCTTAAATATCTACTGAAGTAGATGTTAAAGAACTTTTTGCACAATTGAGGGAAAAAAAAAATTTTTTAATTGCATCATTGTATGTCCAAAAAAAAACAATGACTGATACTTATACTTCAAAATATGAGAACCGTATATTCAATGCTGAGAGCCATTAAAAAAATTTCAAGACTAGGAAAAAATCATTATTGAGGATTTTCCCTTCGTGCATGCAAATAGCATATATATAAAAGCCTAACCAAGAGTTTGATTCGGGAGATATCTTCTAGAGTCAGCCATTAGAATAAAAACTAGATTTCATGAGCCAATCACCGATCAAAAAATCCAGAAACCTGCAGAAAGCGCAAAAGCTCTCAATCTGTAGCATAAAAAAACAGGAAACGGAGAAACTGGCGCAGTAAATGAAATGAAGAATCTGAATTGCAAAATTCGATGATAAAAAACCCTAAGAAAGAATTAGATATTGCATTAGAAAGGAGAAGACGAATAAGCTGGTCCATAGAGATAGAAACGAAACGAACCTTGAAAGAAGCAAAAAGGAAGACGAGAGGAGAGGAGGAGCGTGTGAATCCCACCGAATTACAGCCTAATATGAAAATCAAAGTCAACATTGATTGGTCTTTGTACACACATACTGTACTTAAATATGGTTACATTAATCCCACGTGGCATTTTCCTCACTTTCGCAGCAAGAACAACTCGAGAAAGTAAAGAATAAATAAAATTCAAGATAAGTTTAAGGGATATTTAAAAAAAAAACTCCCCATGTTTTAGCTTATTCAACAAAAATCTCTTTGTTATTTTTTTTTCGGACATAAATATTCCTGTGTTTTAATTCCGTCAACAAAAATGGCCTTTTACCTATTTTTTCTGTTAAAGTAACGAGTAGAAGTATCAAATTTTAATTTTACGGGCCTTTTGAAAAAAAACTCAAGATAGAGGACCAGATGGGATATTTCTCGTCTTCAACCTCAGCTAACCGCCGCCCCATCTACACCCGTTGCTGTAGACCCAGACGCCGCCTCGCCGCTGTCGGAAGGGAAAACGATGGTTGCGCAACGCTTGTACTACCGGTGACCTTCCGATCTGACGATGATGAGGTCTGGACGCTGGAAAATCGCTATCAAATCATCAGATCTCTATAGCCACTGTCCATCTAAAGCTGATTTTTGAAACCAAAGTTCAGAGGAAATATTTTGGTTGGATTTTCGAAACCAACCTCTAACAGCCTTACAAGCGTGGCTTCGTTTCAATCCGGCTTTCATCCCATCTCCACAATCGTTCGTTTCAGAGGTTGCGATTGCTTGGATTTTCGAAACCAATCGTTCGTTTCTATTCTTTGCGATTTTCCGACTTCCAAACCTCATCATCGTCGGATCGGAAGGCCACCGGTAGTACAAGCGTTGCGCAACCATCGCTTTCCCTTCCGATGGCAGCGAGGCGGCGTCTGGGTCTACGGTAGCAGGTGTAGATGGGGCAGCGCTAAGGTTGGCTGAGGTTGAAGACGAGAAAATATCCCATCTGGTCCGCTATCTTGAGTTTTTTTTCAAAACGGCCCGTAAAATTACAATTTGATACTTCTACCCATTACTTTAACAAAAAAAATAGACAAAAGGACATTTTTGTTGACGGAATTAAAACGCAGGGATATTTGTGTCCGAAAAAAATTAACAAGAAGATTTTTGTTGAATAGGCTAAAATATGGGGAATTTTTTGTAAATATCTCTAAGTTTGAAATGAAAATAGTACCTATTTTTGGTTTCGAACTAAAAATTTAAAATCATAATAAGTCTTTATTTAATTTTACATATTAATTAAACTGAAATCAAATTTTCAATAATTCTTTTGTATACAATTGAGTTTGTTTTTTTTTTTTTTAAGGTAATACAATTCAATTTTTTAATGCACTTGATTTGATGATCTTCATGTTTACATGGCAATACAAGTCATAAGATTTGACTTTATCTTTTACAGTATATAAATAATTTAATTAAGGTAACAAGTAATTGTATCGCTAGTTATATACAGTTTGTATGCCAAAATAATTATTAAGGTAACAAGTAATTAATTAAGGAGTAAATATTTCACGCATTATTGGATCGTTGAAAATACTCTAAATGGTGAATTTTTACCAAAAGATCAATAATTTAAGGTAATGTAAATTATGTAATCAACTTTTATTTATTTTGGGTCGGTCCAGAGTTTTTTTTTTTTTTTTTAAACTTTATGCAGTCGAACTACCATGGCCGTGAATTTAACCAAAACAAACACAATTAACTTTAACTTTGCATTTTCACTATAGTCCTCTTTCATCAAAGAAGAGTTCAATCTCTTTCCTACCCCACTTAACGTGTTCACCCCACTAGATAGATAATACAAAAGCCACATGATTTGTGAACCTCTAGCTATTACTATCTTTGTAAAAGAGGATATATAGTTGAACGTACGCATCAAAATATGGAAAACTGCAAAATTGTTTCATTAATAAATAATTCCACTCTTATCATGATCCCTTAGCATCCAATTATCTCAGCAAATATTTTTCATGTTGCTAGTTAAAATAATCAGTCAAAACTTTAAAGCAACCTTAATTCAATCCTCTAGATGACTCAGGATTCAATCATAAAGGCTGGATAATGCTGCAATATGGTTTAGACTAAAGCATCCAGTTCAACTGATACTTAATTTCCAGCACTCGGTTATCTGAAAAAAACATAAAACCAGTGGCTAATATGGTACTGAAATTGTTTCAGTCTCCAATGCTCCATAATCATCCACGGAGATCATCACAATCATTGATACATAGAATGCTATCCAAAAATGGATGAAAAATTATAATATCGAGGTACAGCAAATGTAACAAGTGCAATATTCAGCTCAACACTAAAGAAGCCATGGCTTATTATAATACAGACAACAATAACAATCTTACAATAATTATTTCAACTTAAGATTCCACTTATTCACAAATAAGAAATATTAAAAAAAGAAAAGGTGTAAAGGTTGCATTGTGAAAAATGTTGGCTGAGGGTAAGGCTAGGTGCAATGCAAGTGATCAAAAGCCCACAATGCAAGATGCTTCAAACACCAGTACACCATTATTGATAAAGGCTAAAGACATCCAAAATAGTTGTCACTCAACTGCCGAACCTGCACCATTCTTTTGGTCTGACTTCATTGATTCATCCTAAAAGGAAAAAAATAGCGGCTTTTAGAGTATAATCTCTAACTTCTAATTAAGTTTGAAGTAGCTGGATGTCAACAAAATCGGTGATAGAGCCTCAATCCCCAGAAGCCCCAAGGCTGATATCATTATTGACTGGCTGACTCTGTTCATAAATAGAAGAGACAAATTGAAGTGATTTCACAAACCTTAGTACAAACATAAATATAATGGACATCAGGGTTCCTTCCCAGTGCTGCTTCCACTGAATTTCCATCATCATCAAGTGGAACAGGATTTGTCAACTCCCACATTGGATGTTCAGAAACACCTCCCGACAAAAGCTTTTCTGCATATTACAAAGATTAGAATCACTACACATTCCAGATTTTCTACACTTTAGCAATTCACAAAAAAAGGCAAAAGGAAGCCGAACAATGAAACAGGAGGCATAATAGTTGGCTTTCATATAATAATTAAAGGAGGAAAACTGATTCTTGATCATGTCCCTTATTGTGTTGTATGTCAAGGTTATGTATCCAAGTAGGACGCAAGGCCTTAATAATAGGCATATTGCACATAGAAGGCCATATCAAAGCATACACTTAGTGCCCTTTGCTACTTACTATACTGTTGTATAATGCAAGATTCCTTTTCTCCATTCATTTTGGACATTAAATTAACAAGCAAAAGAAAATGTACAGTTTGAATAAAAATCTTATCATTAACAAATAAGGTGTAGAATGAACCTATCACATGGAGTTTTATGCTCCACAAGCACGATTCTTTTAACAAGCGTAGGCGATATACTGGAGCTCCATATGTAACCTGCAACATTAGCATTGTATTGTCAAGGCATGCAACTGAAAAGGAAAATATATCCCATACTTGAATCACTAGAATAAACACAAAATGCAATTTCATTTACCAGCATATATACTCCTTTATCCTTCAGGACCCTATAGTTTGTCATCAACTGCTTCAATATGTGGTGAACAGATCAAGAAAAACAAAAAATAGAACTGCGAAATATTTTGAAGGCGTTGTTCATAGTTTATCATTTTACCTCCAAATTTCTTCAAGCATTGAGGCAGCATTTTGCCTTGAATGGTTTCCACACTGAAGAGGAACAAAAGAAGAACAGTTTAATCAGTTTCTACTCAGAAAAATTAAACGTAACACCCTCAGCAATTCAATGTCAATCAAATTGAAGTCAAAAAAGGGAACTTGCAACACTCACCAAGATTGAGTCGAGAGTTCCTGAAAAACCCATTTCAAGCAAACATAAGATTCCCATTTCAAACCTTTATACATTGACATTTTATCTCAGAAAAGAAAAAAATAGCATACCCTTATCAATCACAGCATCAAAGGAACATGGTTGAAAAGCGCTCATATCTCGGACATCCATCTGAATATCTGAAACAATGTGAAGGAGAAAAAAAAAAATGAAAATCAAACCACAATATCAAAGTCAAATTCATTGTATGGAATATCCATTAAATTTGAAAGAATGGAGTACAAACATTTCAATTGAGGACGATTAGAGTACTTGTTCTGCATAGCATTAATAACCACAGAAGATATATCAATGTTTACCACATCCCCATATCCATCATCCACCATTCCTTCGCTAAATGCTGTAATAACAGTTCCAAACTTTATATAAAAACAAATCATCTTGGAATGAAAAATCAATTGCATCTGATCCAAGAATGGAAAAATTAATCATAGAGAAGTCAAAATTAATTAACTAATTAACCATCTGAAGGAATAATAGATCTGGGAAAGAAAAGGAGGGAGTTGGATCATCACCTGAGTTGCCACATCCAATGACAAGGATTTTAGGATTTTGGTGATGAGGAATGTAAAGATTGATCAGAGGAGCTAAAGAAGCATACTTTTGGTACCAATCGAACGGACCTGATTCATTGGCGTATCTGTTGTCCCAGTACCATGGTTCACCGTACGCCTGCGTCGATGATGTTCCCATTGTCATCTCGCTCCTTCTCTCTTTCTTTCCAACTGCTAATTTGCTAACTAACTCATTTTTTGCAGATGCAAGCGATGATGACGGTTATTTCACCGTTGTTCCGTCCAAGGCGAGAACTGCAAGGGTGTTAATAGTCATTTACCACGCCACATGTTTATAACGTGGCTGCCAACAAGGGTTTGTCCAATTGAACGACGTCGTTATTTGGATGGTGAATTTGTCTGCAGAACTGTATTGGAATAAAACATAAATTCACACTTCAACTTTACAAGTTTTGCCGAATTCAACATTGAACTTTGCGCGTGTGTGTGCGTTAGATCCGTTAGGCGGAAAATAAATAATTAAATAATTATTTAATTAAATAATTGAATAAAAATTACATTAAGAAAATAAATTATAGCAAATAAAATTATAATATAAACTGTAATTAAATTAATAACAAAGATAATAGAGAAATGTAAACCTTAACCGAAAATTGGAGTAAAATAAAGATTAACCGAGGCATGTATGAATAGTCTCCTTAAGATGATTATTGCCAGCGTAGACAATCGTCTCCCAGGATACAACGGTTATGTAAGCGAACCGAACCAAGGCAGAGTCTTCTCACCGGAAGCCTAAGGAACTAGCAGCCTATTTAAAATAAAATGAGAGCAGGAATTTTTGAAGGAATTTCGTTGTGTAGTAGTAAAAAAAGAATGAAAATCAAGTTGATTTATATAGGCTGCAGAGAGGGCTGTGAATATTAATAGCATTAAAGCCCATTAAAGCCCAATTAAATAGCTTTCAATGGCACAATTCTTTAGTTTTTGCAGACAAAACTGAAGAAACGGAAAAAGCAACATAATTACAAATTAATTGTAATTAGTTGGTCAATTAACGAGAAACAATTACACTGGTCAGTTTTATTTTTGTGTAACAAAACTGCTGTTGTACACTGGACTGGAAAAAATACCATGCAAAATTAAAATGGGCTAGGCCCTAGTAGATCTTTTCGGTCCGGTATTCGCGTCGCGCACGACGTTGCCCCATTTAATCCTTTGTCCCAAGCTCATTTTGAATTTCAATTTCTCATTCATCTTTAATTCGATTTGAGCGTATAATATACCGTCGGAAAGTTTTTATTGCGTAGAATATAATGACACATTTCATATTATTCAAAATGCAATTTTTCCATTAAATTATTATGCTTAAATTTGACCAATAATCGCTTATTAATGCTATATATCCAATAATATATACATACGGTACTTGAACATTGGAATTCTTTCACAAATGTACTTGAACTTTAAATCATTGCTAAAAAAAATAGCTGAACCTTAAAAGAATTTGCAGAGAATTCGTTTTACTTTGTTTCTAAGTTCCAATCGATTGCTTAATGACGTGGTACCTGATATGGCAATTATAACACTACATTTCAGCTCTTTTCTCTTTCCTCTCTTTTGCCCTTCTCTGCCCGACCTGCGCACAGTTACCACATAGTATAAACCCAAGAGGAAAAGCGGGAAAAAAAGGGAGATGGCATAGAAGGGTTATAGTATGATTTCGGAAGGGATTTTGGGCTTTTTGGTTATAGAAGATTTTTTTTAAATCAAAGGTTTATGATAACTGTAAGACCTAGCAAAATGGAAGAAAGCTTCGTTTTGGTTTTCAAATGCGAAATGGCAGCACCTACAGGTACATATCTTGATCAACTAATATGTCTAGAGAATTTTGATTTTGATAAAAATGTTAGGGTTTTTAGTTATGTTAATTTTGTATATGTGTTGATTATCAGTTGATACCCATTGTTGATGCTCTGTTTTTAACTTAAACCATAAGTTGATGCTCTGTTTTATGGTTTTGATTAATGATTTATCTAGTTGATGATAATAGTGATATACTGATTGATTTCTTTATGGTTTTATGTTTGTCATTTTCTTATATTGCAAACATTTATTGCATACTGCTTAGATGAAGACTATTTAGATTATAACTTAATAGTTCACCATGGTGGTAAGTTAGGGGAGTATACATATACGGGAAAGGAGACATTTGTGTTACATAATCTTAATTTTGATGGAATGTCTATATGTTGGTTAGATAAACTCTTATTTGATAATGGGTTGGAAGGTTTAGTACGGTGTCATTGGAGGATGCATGTTGAACCATTCCATAATGGTTTGAAAATACTACAGTTTGACAAAGATGTGGATACAATTTCTAGGGCAAGACACAATCATGGTATCATACATTTATATGTTGAGCATATTGGTTTGCCTGAAATTCAAAAAAATTTTAAACCAGTTGTCCACTCCACAAAAGGGTAAAGTTGTCATAGAAGAGATTGTAAAATAGAAGCCATTAATTAGAGAAACTACTCAACCAAATAAACATTTGAGTCATAAACAAATTAGGTCTTCAGTCATGCATAATGTTAAGGAACCTAGCAACATTGAAGCTGTTGGGAATGAATGTGGTGAGCCTAGAAATGATGGGCCTGGACATAATGGGCTTGAATATGATGGTCCTAGACATGCTGGTAATGAAGATGTTGGGGATGTAGATGTTGGCCCTAAACATGATAGGCATTAATCTGTTGGGGGCTTGGTCTTTTAATTTAGATGATATTTCCAATTAAGAATTGAGTGAGAATTAAGAGTTTGTAAATAGGCTAGAAAGGGATGAGAGAGTAGGATTGGGTAATCAAGAGAGAGGTAGCCATAGTAATATAAATAAGAGAGTTAATATGGGTGTAGGATTTTCAAAACCCACTAAAATTAGATGTTCTAGTAAGTTTGGTTAACAACAGTAGCCTTGTGTTGGGATACCAGTTGATGATGGATTATGGGATGATAAATATGATGTTAAAAATATCACCTATAATGTTCTCTAATGAAGAAACACAATAACCCCTTAATAGCATAAAAAAAAATCATACAAATTTAAAAAAACAGAAGCTTTTTTGGGTCATCAACCCACAGAATTACAAACTAACCTTTTGAAAGTACACATTATGAAAAAAAGTTGAGTTACAGTAACAAAAGCAGCTACGATAGAAATCAACAAAAAATAAATTAGCAACATTACATTACGATGCTAGAAGAAAAATAAAACTCCGTTGATAATATCTAAACAACTTGGGGAAATAGATACTAACCCGGTGCCTATGTTTAGCTCCTTTGAAATACATAAGGGTATGGCATTTATTGTTCTCCGATAAGTCTAATCTAGGGAGCAGATGCGTGTATGGAACAATTACATCTTTCAGTAATAAACTTGAGTATGTTTTATCATATCCTATGAGCTACCATTTGATGATTTAGAATCAAGCCTAAACCATCCACCAAAATCCATTACCAGGAGGATAGATCAAAATACTGGCGCAACTTCTGAGTCAACATAAATAAGGCCAGAGCATTTTTTTCCAACTTTGAGTACCGAAGCTCGCATCTTGCAATTTTCGACTGGCATAGTAAATAGAAAATTGCTCCCCCTCTTCCTCTCTGACTAACACTGCTACAACAGTATCTTCAGTAGTAACCAAATAAACGTATAAGTCCTCTCCATGGACAGGTCGGCTGAGGAGTGGAGGAGATGTCAAGAAAGTCTTGAGTTCTTCAAAGGACTTTTGGCATTCATCTGTCCATTTGATGTTCTTGAGGCCCTTCAAAACTTTGAAGAAAGGCTGACATAGTTTGGCAGAGCATGAGAAAATCGTCTCAGGGCAATGATCTTACCGTTTAGCTGTTGGATCTCTTTTATGGATGAAGGGGGCTTCATGTCTAAGATTGCCTTGATCTTCTCAGGATTGGCTTTTATACCTCTCTACAAAACCATGTACCCCAAGAATTTTCCTGCTAGGTCCCCGAACACACATTTTTCCTGATTCAGTTTCAGTTTATTATATTGGAGGACCTTCAATATCGTGGCTATGTCTCTAGCATGGTCTTACGCCTTTGCACTTTTAATAATTATATCATCAACATAGACTTCAACTATTACGCCTATGTGATATTTAAACATGGCGTTGACAATCCTCTGATAAGTAGCTCCTAGATTCTTTAAGCCAAATGGCATCATTCTGTAGCAGTAGGTCCATTGGTCAGTGACAAAAGCTATTTTCTCCTCATCTCACTTGAACATAAAGATTTGATGATAGCCTGTCTTAGCATCCAAGAAAGAATATAGGGCGAACCCTGCTGTTAATTCCACTAACTGATCGATGCTAGGCAAAGGATATGGATCATTTGGACATGCTTTGTTAAGATCTGTAAAATTCACACACATGCGGTAGGACCCATTGGGTTTTTTTCACTAGCACCACATTTGCAAGCAATTCCGGATACTAGACTTCCTGGATGACCCCAGCATCAAGTAGTTTCTGAACCTTTTCCGCAATAGCAATCTACTTTTCTGGGGAATGCTTGCGTTTTTTCTGAGTAATGGGCTTAACAGAGGGATCAATGTTCAATTTATAAACTATGATCTTGGGGTCAACCCCTACCAGATCAGAAGTCTTCCATGCAAAAGCTGCCTCACTATCCCAAAGGGTCTGCACTATCTCCTCCTTCACTATTGGGTCTATTTTAGAACCAATAGTCACATCTTCTTGAGCAAGCTTGATTTTCTCTGTTTCACCCTTAGGTTCAACCACGGGAGGTCAGAGAAAGGCTTATTGAATTTCAACATGTGCTGGTTGAAATACACCCTTCGAGGTGTTGAAATAAGCCTGTCGTGCCAACTCTTGACTACTACGAGCTATGGCCACTCCCCCTAAAGTGGTTTTGAGGTATCTTTAGGCACAGATGGTAGATACTTGAGATGGTTCCTGTCGGCCCAGAAGAATATTATGGGCGAATGGGATGTCGGCCACCATAAACTCTACTTTGACATCCCTGGTGATATCGTCATCGCCCAACTCGACATGGATCTCAACTGACCCTTCTAGCTTAACGGTCTGATCCTCGACACCTACCAATGGAGTCCTCACTGGCTTCATGTGCTTGGGCTCCAAGTTCATCTTCTTGTATGCATCCCATTGTCAGCATATTAACAGAGCTTCCATCATCTACTAAGATCCACCGAACTCGGTAATTATGAACGATCCCTTGAATCACCAAAGCATCATTGTGGGGATGTACGACATGTCTTGCATCTTCCTTGGTGAACGCTATATCGCACTATGTAGAGGGGTGGGAAGTGGGTTGTGGGGGATCATGCCCTTTTTGAGCAAACGAGAGCACCTTTCTAACTGCTCTATTCCTCTTCGTTGAACTTTCTCCACCATAGGTGTCCCCATGAATGACATTTATCTCCCTTGCAATTTGTCTCTCTCTCTGCCTGGGGCGATCTTCCATTCTCTCCTTAATTAGTCCAACTTTTTCACTTTCTGATGGAAATTGAATTGGACATGCAATTGGTTAATCCCCAATTAATTGAGGGTGAATATGACACAAAATTGGATCCGGAGTGGAATTGGAAAAAGGCACAAGGTTCAAGGTGACGAGATGGGTTAGGACGAATATAAATGATAAGTTTTCGGGTAATATTGCAAGAAAGTGAAAAATAGGGTGATATTGGATACATCGTAAAGTTTAGAGTGATGGAATATATGGGCTCTAAAAATTTCAAATCCTACTTCACTTAGCCAAAATTGTATCGTTTTATTTAGAAAAACCCTAGGTGAAACCTTTGCATAACGAACCAAATTGACCAAATATATAAATTAGCACTTTGGTGTTTGAATGAAAATCCGAATGACATCTTAATAATCAATTTAACACAACAATAGTAACTAACTTAATACATCAAATATACAATAAAAACCATTGTATTTTTTTGGTGTGTGTATTTTTTTTATAATAACAATGAAGTTAATACCTGCATATTATAAAGGGATATTTACAAAAACATCCCTATATTTTTGCCCTAACTACATTTTCCTCCCTGTTTATTTTTTGTTGGATATAAATCTCCCTGCATTTTAAATATTTTAAATAATTATATCCTTTTGTCTATTTTTCTCATAAAATAATAGTATAAGGATCAAAATGTAATTTTCACATACTTGTTAGAAAAACTCAAAAATTAAGGGACCATTTTAAAAATGCCCTTTCTTCAACCTTCAACCTCCTATCCCACCATCCCATGAGCTCCTGCCGACGCCATCTAATTTTGTTTTTGTAGCAAATTTCACAAATTATAACTTCATCTAATTTCATACTTAAATAGTAATTAAACAACAAGCCCATCAAAAAATAAACACAATCAACGAAAGAAAGGGGAAAAATTAAAGGAAAATCACATAAAACTTACCATTAACTTAGAGAACTGAAAAACTAGCAAACACAGAGGAAAGAATACTCAGTGTTCCGAAACAGTACAAAAATTGTTTTTGTATAAATTGAAATTGAAATTGATCAACTCTCCAAATCCCCAACCAATTCAAAGTAAGAAACATGAAAATGCTGACCTGAATAAAAAACAAGAAGAATAACAATTTAAAGGTTTCAACTTTCAATCACAATTTCAGTAAGGGAAAGGAGTCTCGAGCTTGCATTCGTGAAAAGGGAACAATATAAATCTCTGTGCTTCCTACCGGGGAGTTGCTGCGATGGCTAACTACTGAAGGATGGCGGCACGATGAGTGGGCAGTGGCTGTGGCGGCCAGCAACTGAACAAAGGTTGCACTTGCTTTCAACGAGGAAAAGAGTAAATAATGGTGGCTCTTGGCTGTCAGGTTAGATTGTGAGGGAGAAGCGCTGGAGGGGATAGCTACGGGCGAAGAATTTTTTTTTTTTGCCAAAACGGGCGGAGGAGATGAATTAAGGTAGGAACGATAAAAATTTGGGATGGTGTTATGAACAGGTGGTTGAAGGTTGAAGAAAGGTCATTTTCAAAATGGTCTCTTAATTTTTGAATTTTTTTAAAGGGCCTGTAAAAATTATTTTTTGATTCTTATACTGTTATTTTAACAGAAAAAATAGACAAAAGGATATAATTGTCTAAAATATTTAAAATACAAGGGAATTTATGTCCGAAAAAAAATAAACAATGAGAAAAATATAGTTAGGGAAAAATATAGAGATTTTTTTGTAAATATCCCTATTATGAACTAGGCAGACACATTAGTTGCTAATTGTTTAGTTTTTAACAACTTCAAATATGAAAATGATCGTTCATAAAATTTCAGATGGTAAATTGGCCACTCATGAACATTAGAGTGCTATTCGGAAATTCGTTGTAACATCATGTGCTGATTTATATATTAGGCACAAATTCCCTTTGGCGTTTTGTAAGGAAATCAAATCGCAACCCCTAAAAAAATCGACAGCCCCAATCCTTCTGCCCCCTTGTTCTTTGCATTCGAAAAACCTTCACAAAGTGCAGTTCCGACGTCGCTTCTTAGCGTTGCTGCTGCAATTGGAGTTACATAACTCGTTTCTGATTTTCGTTGGCAGCAGCAACAACAAGGTAAGGTTAGTTGGATTCCCTCATCTTAAACCATCCTCCCATTCAGTTGAGAAAGTGTTTTCTTCATGCTTTAGAGAGCAATTATGCTTATGTTCCATTTATTTATTATTGAATCTGATATATTTGCAGTTCAGTAAGTGAAATTTGTTTTTCCTACCAAATATCAATAATTTTGTCAACTTATTTTAATTATGCATCTGTTTGTAGAATCATTTGAAGATTTCTCCCCATAGTCCCATTTTAAATGATTATTTTTCAATTCCTTTTATCCCATTTTATTTGCTATTTTCAATTGGAATTGTGTTACTAGTTGGAAGTTGGAAGAATAGAATCTATTCTTCTTTATTACTACCTCCGTGTTTTTCATTTCTTTACATTTGCTTTTCACCAATACCAATAAAATCAATTTTTCACCGATATCAAAACAAAAATAATAATAAACAATTACTAACCTTCTAAAAAATTTATTTTTTCACTAATATCAATAAAAAAATAATAATAAATAATTACAAAACTTACTATAAATGGAAACGTAAAGAAATGAAAAATACACCCAAAAACGGAAACGTAAAGAACCTGAAAAAACGGAGGTAGTATTTCTTATTTGGAATTTTTCTGCTCCTCCGAGTTCTAACATATTTAGAATTTTGTTGCTTTGATGGTTCTTATTATATATGTTTTTTTATTTGAGAAGGTTTGTCAAATATTAATAGTCATGATTGATACTTGATCAGTAAAATAAGTAAACCTTTATAAACAAAAGAATTATATGAATTTCATGACAGATTGACAATTACAAGGTTTTCCAAGTGATTGTTATAATTTTACGAGTCGATTTTACGCTACCATTCAACCCTACCATGTCTGATTCTACTTTGATTGTTGTATTTGACAACCTTGTCGCCGTTGCATACTTCTGCTGCTTGTTTCCCTTTCTCCTGCATAACTACAAAGCAAAGTTTAATCAATTGAGGTTTTGATTGATGTGCTGTTGGTGGACTTGCAAATGAAAGATGGACATAATCTCCCAATTACAAGAGCAAGTAGATACAATAGCTTCACTTGCCTTTAACACGATCGGCACGCTTCAAAGAGATGCTCCTCCGGTGCGTCTCTCTCCCAATTATCCTGAACCACCAGCTAACCCTACAACAGAGGATATTGCCGAGCAGCCTAAGTTAATGAGTGCTGCTCTCGTAAAAGCTGCTAAGCAGGTGCCAAGTGTATTCTTTTTTTTTTTTCTTCTGTTGTCAAACCATATGATTTTTCATTTCAACAATGAACATTCTGTAGTCTTTTTGTTAACCATGTTTAGAGACAATAGAATTTGGTTTTTTAAGTAACGTTGCATTCCACAATTTAGGTTTTTTTCTTCATTATTTTTTTTTTGAAAATCACAATTTAGGTTCTTAGTTGTTAAATGAACATTCTTCTATGCCAAATGTAAACACAAATTTGTGAAATTCAGTTCTACTTTCTAAGAATTACTGATGATATAAATTTTCAAGAATTACTAGGGCATGTCATTGCATTAGGATACACATCTGAAGGATTAGAGGAGAGTTTGTAATTGCATCATGGTTACTCAAATTGGATTTGGATCTTTGACAACCTGTTTCTTTGTTCACCCAAATAGCAATCTTACTATCCCTTACCTAGAGTTGCGGAGAATTCTATTGTAAAATTTCTACGAGGTAATCAAAGTCTTTGCATGTATATAAGTTCAGTGTTCTTGAAAATGCCTAACATATTATAATAATTTGGAGACTTTGGTGTTATTAGCTTCTTAAATTGGGTCACTTGTTTCTTATATACTACTATCCATGAATCCTGTTATTACGTACTCGATTGCAATCTGTACAATTTACTAAGTGATGGATGTTCCTTGTATAGTTTGATGCATTAGTGGCTGCACTTCCATTGTCAGAGGGAGGTGAAGAAGCTCAACTGCAAAGGATTGCAGAACTGCAGGTGTGTAGTCAACTGCAGTCTGCATTGCTTACATAAGATTTCTGCAGCCATTTTGTCTTTTTTAGAATGTTTTTTCTTTAATCTCTGGTTCAGGCTGAAAATGATGCCGTAGGCCAAGAACTTCAGTGGCAACTGGAAGCTGCAGGTAAATACTCAATTGCTGCATGATTCATTTATCTCAGTTTTAGCATGTTTCTGATTTCTGCTCATTAGTCCAATCCTTTCTCTTTTTGAGGCTGAGGTGAGAATGTAGTTGGACCAATAAATGGAAAAAGGGGTATACTCTTGTGGTTTGTACCTAAGTGAAACTTGCATGCATGTCCCAATCTGCTTGGCATTTATGCATGACAGATAGTGAACTGCAGGAGTTACACCTACTGAGAGAGAGAGAGAGATTTGTGCTAACTTAGTGTCTTTGGAGATTTTACGTCCATGCAACCAAATGTTGAGCCTTACTTAAAACATTTAGAAATACTGCAAAAGATTGATGTGATGTAATAGGAATGATACCCTAGTTATTATGTAAAGAATCTGGAAACGCATGGTTCAAGCATTTACTCACGGCTTTTAGCATTTTCCATTTTTCTTCCAGTTCACTCTTTTTAAGAACTAAATAAACTACCTTCTTCTGTCTCAATTTATTTTTGTGGTTCCAGAGAAAGAATTGAAGCAGGTCCAGGAGCTATTTAGCCAAGCAACAGATAACTGCTTGAACTTGAAGAAGCCTGATTGGTGATGGTGCAATGCCTGTCTCTGGTATTTAGTGGTGGGGGAGTAAGCTAATGATGATTGTTGACTGACAAGTCCAAACAGCAAAAGGCATTTGAGCATAAAAAATTTCTCCATGGATTATTCCTTACTACACGAGGAAGATTGAATTGTGTATGGATGATATTCTGCATGCAATAGAGAATCATGTCAAACATCCTTCATAAACTTATGATTTGTATGTTAAATGTAGTTGATTTAATAAATTGAAACTTTCCCCCAATTGAGGTGGTTGATTTAAAAATTGAAACTTTTTATTGAAATCTCCGCTGCTATTACTATGTTGAATGGGAAAAACACCTATGCTAGATTGAAAACCAGTTTCGCATTAACTATGTCAGTTTTGTGTTGGCATTCACCCGGGAAGAAATCGTAGGTTAAAACAAACAAGAGCATTCTCTGAACTCAGCGTTGAAAATACAAGTATAGTATGGGTGAACAGTGAAGTTGCAAGGTCCCAAATATTAAATACTGTGAATCATTATGCTCGCTACTAATGGAGATAATCTTCCCAATTTGCAGTTCAATTCCTAATAATTAAGAATAAGAAGCGGCGTGCTCTGTCAAAACAAACTAAGACAAGCCATTTGTTTCTTGAAGTTAACAAGTATGAGCAAATCATATTTTCAAAGGACTGGCAAAAATTTCTAAAGGGCATGAAAGTAAGAAATGAGCTCAAAGTAATATTTGAACAAATCAAGAGTTCAAGCCTATGCTATGCTGCTGAAAAAAAAAAAGATGATCTGATGCATTTGCTATAATGAAACTACTATCTCTTCTTTCTCCCCCCCTTTCCAGACTTCGGTGGTCCGGACCCTGATGTGGAGGCAGGCTCCTGCTTCTTTGTCCTCCCTGGATGCCTAGGCACCAACTCTGCAACATGGAGCATTAGTTGTTTCCCTGCAATTCAATCAAAGCACCAGTTAGATGCACAGAGGGTACAGAGAGACGATCATTGCCTTATTTGTTGTATTCTTCTTTTCTTTATTATACATTGTTATTCATGTGAAGATGAATGCAACGAAAAAAAAGGACGTCATTCATTTCCTTCCAATTTCTCTTCAAAGATGAGCAACACATGCATTCTTCGAGGTAATGTTTCTCAAGCAGAAGATATGAAGCCCAATTTCAGGAACTAAGTATGTGAAGAGTGAATGACAAATAACAATCATCGCGTAACAAATAAATGAAATTGCCATTATCACATAAATCAATGTACATTTCCTTTCACATATAACAAAGGCCATTTTAGCTGCAGTCATCTTGTCTGCATCTCTGTGATTGTTGTCAAGTTCTATCTTAAAGAAGCTCAACCACAAACAAGTACCAACTTATATGACTGATTCATGCTGCTTGCAAAGAACAACCAAATAGAAAATGGAGTCTTCAATGGAGTCTGAATTATAATGAAGTTGCAATCATGCTCCAGCAATAAAAACAGAAACTCAAGTCATTAAAATATGAATAATGGTGCTGGCTTTCACATCACAAAGATAAAATCTATAAGCATAAAATAAAAGAACGTTGGTAACGTTAATAATACAAAACAATTAGAATGTATAACTACACATTTATCAAGCATAACCGCCCATATCTTAAATTAATTTTGAACTACAGGTTCATTTTACAAAATGTACTCACTAGTTGGAATGGCTGGGTTGTACAACGACCCATCTTCCCTCTTCAGCAATACCCTCACCCTTCCCACTTGCAAGAAATCACGCGGATATGCCTTGTCAATCTGCAATAAAGAAAACAATTTACATGTATAGAAAATCACATAAAAGATTAAAATCCATTGCCTATTGAGTTTAAGCAGAGATATTGCTGGTGAAAACCTCAATGGCAAATGGGAGTTTGAGATGGCTGCAACAATCACCAATCTCAACACAAGTTGGATTTTCGCACGCCTTGGCTGTGCTGATTCGCCTGCCTTCAGCTATGGTCTTCTTCGAGTTTATGTAAACAGGATACAAAACTACCCATCTCTTTATATTGGGGAGATTCCCATCCATCATATCTTACTATTCAACTCCTACAATAATTCAATCACTTAGCCGCAGTACAAGTCTTAAACTACCAACAAAAAAAAAAATATAATAATAATAATAAGAATCAAACTCCGGAAAGAAAAAGATTTTTCTTGAATTCCTACAGTAATTAAATGGCTTATATCTCCAATACAAATCTTGTAACAATAAAAACAAAAAATAATTACAATCAAAGTTCAACAAAGAAAAGACTTCAAAGCTTGTAACTTTAGGCAAGATCCGTGAGCAATCATAGGCTTACCGGACAAGACGATGCAATCGCAAAGCTGGAGGTTTTAGCCTTCAGAGAAGAAATTGAACGACGATCTCGGTTTATGCTGTGGAAAGGGCTGTGTTGTGTGTGGGTATTTTAAGACGACGCTATTTTCTAACGTCACGTCGTGCTATTAAAAACGAGAAGTGAACGAAACGATGCGTTTTGGCTTGACAACGTGGATAGGAAGCGAAACCGCAAGGAACCAATTTTCAGCTTCAGTAGAGAAATGGAGATATGAAGAAAAATCAAGCAATCGCAACACCAAATCAATGGAGGATCATATGTGCTTCGATTGTCTCCGACGTACAATCAATTCCGATTTCTCTGACGAAATTCTCTTCTCTTATGGCCTATCCGATTATGCTCTTCCGTTTGGTCACTCCGCTGTCGTACAGGTTTCTGAATTCTCTCCCTTCTTTCATCAATGTTTGTATACCAAATATTTTATACGATCGTATTGTTTTTCTTATGAAATGAGGCAGATACCTAATTCTAATGGAGAGATGTCGACTTCGGCTTCTCAGTTCATATTGGAGCGGTTGGCTAGCGTTGAGCATGATTGCTTGACTAAATACGTGTAAGGCATTTTTTTTTCTTATTTCTCGCAATGATTCAATTGATTATTCTAATTTTTGCGATGAATTTGTAAAGCCTAGTAATGATGTTAGCTATGGTTGACGGCTGTACTAGTATGAGCTTATTCTTGTTCAACTGTTTTCTTTCAAGCGGCTATTCTTGATTTTTATCATTTTAGTGGTGAGTAATGGAAATGCTGACCAGTTATGATGAACTAAGAATTTAAACTGACGGATATTGATTTACTGAGGAATAGGATGCTTGGTGATAAACTAATAGTAATAATATAAAGTATTAGCGGTTTCTGAGCTGCAAAAGAAATGAAATTTTTAATGTTAGCACTTATGAGTGTCAGTTTTATGTTTTGAATCATTTCACATGATCCTTAGTTATATTTACTCTCAGTTGAATATTATGCCATTCTTTTGTCAGTGATGAACATATTATTCCAAATGTTGAAGATGACAGTGAGAGTCATTGTATTGGTGATAATTCATCAGCTGAAGTAAGTCAAGAACCAGCTGACATTACTGTTCCTCCAGTTTCTCAGGCTAGTACATCACAATCTTCATTAAACCAATCTTCTTATTTGCTGAATGGTGATGCCAAAGCATCCAAAAATATAATGGTTACTAAAAGTTCCACCTGTAATCATTCTAGTAGGTTCTCCTGTCCTCGTACAATCAGTGCATTGGCCCCAGTTGCTCATATTGATGTTTGTTCATACATTATCTTTGAAAAGATTGCTTCTAACTTTTCAACTGGTCATCTGGAATACGATCCATTGCGCTCACTTAGTCTCCTGATTGAAGGAAAAGCTTCTGGGCGAGACTGTGTAAATTTTCTACGTCTAATTGGCATTCCATCATTTGATGACAGTAGCATCCCTGGCTGCCTAAGGCATCCAAATATTGTTCCTATACTTGGGTACCTTAAAACTTCTAGGCATGTGTATTCTGTGCTTCCAAAAACTTCATATACACTGGAAAGTGTAATGCATTACTGTCCCAATGTTTTAAAGTCTGAGTGGCGCATAAGGTTTTTGGTGTATCAGATGCTCTCTTCCCTTGCTTACTTACATGGTTTAGGGGTTTCCCATGATAAGATACACCCATCTAATGTGATGCTCACTGATTTGTGCTGGTCTTGGTTACATATTTCTGAGCCAAAACCCAGATTTAATTCAAGTTTGAGAGAAGGTAAAAGAAGATATAATGCTACATCTTCCAAAATATCTTGCTGCATTAACGGCTGTTCTTCTCAAGGACTCTATGCAGACTTGAAGCTTTCCCCGCAAATGGATTGGCATACACAATTTGACCTATGGTGGAATGGAAAGCTGAGTAATTTTGAGTATCTACTTGTCTTGAACAGACTGGCTGGGAGAAGGTGGGGAGATCATACATTTCACACTGTAATGCCATGGGTAATTGACTTTAGCATAAAACCGGATGAGAGCACTGATTTAGGATGGAGGGACTTGAGCAAAAGCAAATGGCGTTTGGCAAAAGGTGATGAACAGTTGGACTTTACCTATTCATCATCGGAAATACCACATCATGTCTCAGATGAATGCCTTTCTGAGTTAGCAGTCTGCAGTTATAAAGCTAGGAGGTTACCCTTGAGTGTTCTGCGTCTGGCTGTTCGTTCAGTCTATGAACCTAATGAATACCCATCAAATATGTTAAGGCTGTACCAATGGACTCCTGATGAGTGCATTCCAGAGTTCTACTGTGATCCTGAAATTTTCCGTTCTCTGCACTCTGGCATGACTGATCTAGCAGTACCTTCATGGGCTAGTAGTCCAGAGGAGTTCATTAAACTGCATCGTGATGCTTTAGAAACTGAGCGGGTCTCATGTCAGATTCATCACTGGATTGACATTACTTTTGGCTACAAACTGTCTGGGCAGGCAGCTGTGGATGCCAAGAATGTTATGTTGCCTTCATCAGAGCCCACAATGCCTCGGTCTGTTGGACGCCGTCAGCTCTTTACTCGACCACATCCTGTTCGTCTAAGTTCTGCAAGGAACAAACACAGCACCAACAATACATCTGCTGTGAACAGATGCTTGTCTCTTATAGCAGAGAGTGAGGCACCTCTTCTTTCTGAAACTGCTTATTTACAAAAACTAGAAGAAGCATCTGCTTTTTCTGAACAGGCTGGTTATTTGAGTCCAAAGTATACCTATGATGTAGAAAACCTTGTGAAGGACATGCTTTCAGCTGATGAGTCAATCAATGAAAGTATCGAGAAAAGTATATTTAAGCCACATAATGAAGAGTATGCGGTGCAATGTGATATGAATTTATTTAAGCCACATAGTGAAAAGTATGCGGTGCAGCGTGATATTAATTTAAGTTATCTTCTTCAGCATATTGAAGTGGAGGCAGAAAATACCACTGGCTACCAAGAATTATTACACTGGAGGCAACAATCATCTTATTCAAGGAACTCTTCTGAAGATTTTGCAAGGGACATTTTTGCTCTTGGTTGTATCTTGGCGGAACTGTATCTGAAGAAGCCACTGTTCAATTCAACCTCTTTGGCTGCCTATATGGAAAGTGGAATATTACCTGAATTTTTCCAGGAGCTTCCATCTCATGCTAAAGTTCTTGTTGAAGCCTGCATAGAGAAGGATTGGAGAAGGCATGTATATCTTTTTCCTCTTAATTTTTGTTCTTTAAAATTGCAAGAATACTCAATTGAAGATTGATGCTTTCTAATTTTTAGTGGATTTTGTATCATTTGCCTTTGCTTACAAAATTTTGTCTGCGAGTATGTGCCTGAACTCTTTGTTTCCTTTTTCTTCTCTCAATAATTAGGAGGCCGTCAGCCAAAAGTCTTCTGGAGTCACCTTATTTTCCCTCAGCAGTCAAGTCGCCCTACTTGTTTATTGCACCACTTCAGCTTATAGCAAACAATACAGCCCGTCTTGAATATGCTGCAAATTTTGCAAAACAAGGAGCCTTGAAAGCAATGGGAAGCTTTGCAGCTCAAATGTGTTTGCCCTACTGTGTACCTCTTGTAGTGAATCCTCAGTCTGATACTGAAGCTGAATGGGCTTATATACTGTTGAAAGAATTCATAAAATGTTTAACACCTAAAGCAGTAAAAACATCAATCTTGCCAGCTATCCAGAAGATTCTTCAGGCTAGTTATGAACTTAATTGTGAAATGTATGGAACTGTCATTTTAACCTTCTTACTTATTAAAACATCGAATTCAGACTACAGGGTATTCACATTTGAAGGTATCACTGCTCCAAGGTTCATTTGTGCAAGAGATTTGGAACCTCATTGGTAAACAAGTGTATTTGGAAGTCATACATCCTTTAGTCATATCAAATTTGCATGTTGCTCCTCATAAGAGTTCAGCTGCTGTTGCTTCTGTGCTTCTGATTGGCACAAGTGAGGAACTTGGTGTACCTATCACTGTTAATCAGGTTAATGACTCTGAATTTTGGGATATGGGATGTAGCATCTGAGGCTTAAAATAGTTGCATGCATATGCCTAGAGAAGCCCACCAGGTATTCATTTTGTTTTGCAGTTATAATATCATGATTTTTGTTTCTTGTGCCAGACAATCTTGCCTTTGATTCACTGCTTTGGGAAAGGACTCTGCCCTGATGGAATTGATGTGCTGGTTAGAATTGGTATTTTTAGTTCATTGGTTAGGCAATATTATTTCTGGTGTTCTTATTGCCAGTTTTATTAAGTGGCATTAATGTTTTTTTATCTATTAGGTGGTCTTTTGGGTGACGCATTTATTACCAGACAGATGCTGCCACTGCTTAAACAAGTATTTCAATCTTGTGTCAATGTTTTATCTACAAATAAGCCAGAGCCTGTGCAGAGTTGGAGTGCTTTAGCCCTCATTGATTGCTTAAGTGCATTAGATGGTCTAGTCGCATTCTTGCCAAGGGAGGCGATTGTAAAGGAGCTAATTGAAGTATGCATATTGCTCTCAGTCTTCTTTCACTTATATTTCTGCTCCTATTGAAAGCTTGATTGATGTCTTATCAAGCTAATAAAATCCTTTTGATCTTGCAGGGCGGGAGCTGTATACATGTCTCCATTCTAATGCAGACAAACTTAGACATTTCAGTGCTTCAGGTGATCCAAACGTTTATATTCTTCTTCTTTCACCAGCTGTTTCTTCCTTCTTTGTGAAGGCTATTGAGTTTTATTGGATTGAATTTGATTGTGACATTAAGTTATTCCAACTTAAAAAGATTGTGAATTTCTTAATATGCAGCAGGAATTGTTTTCCCACTCGAAAGCTGATGTAGGGCTTGGTAAAATTCCTGATCATGCAAATTTATATGCAAGTGAAGTTGTCTCTCCTATTTGAATATCAATCTTGCATGAGTTATCATCTATGAGAGGCACCAGTCCTTTTGTGACAATTTTGGAATTGCTGCTCTCATGTTACCATCACTTGTTTAATTCTTCTTGAATTTGTTATGAAATAAGTTACTTAATTTGGATGGAAAATTGCACCTCAAATTCCTCACATCGGTGACTTGTTTAATTGTCTAACTGTTGTTTAAAGTCTGTGTTATTCTGTTGTTAAGGTTTCATTTTCTTATTTTTAAACGTTTTCAGAACTTATTATTCTCTCCTCTCCCTAAATATCATAGGCTTTAATTGTTTTTAATACATCAACAAGCAAAAAGTCTATTCATTCAGTATATAATGTGTCAACCGTTAATTTCTGTTCTTTTGTGCAATACAACTTCTTTTGGCCAGGTTGCTGCTACTACTCTCATGGCAGTTTGTCAGAGAATTGGACCAGAATTGACTGCTTTACATGTGCTGCCACAACTGAAAGAGCTATTTGATGAGCTTGCATTCTCACAGGAAACCGTGAATGGTTCTGGTTCTTTTGGCCGAAACTTGATGATATCTAAATCCAAAGTAGACGGGGATGCACAAATTGGAAGCCGCATGGACCTTGTGTGCGTGTTAATCTTCTTAATGATTATAATTCCTCCAATGCCCTATTTGGCATGCAATTGCTCATCACAGCATCTTCTTGTTTTTGTGTTTGCTAATTTGCAGGTTATTTCTTTATCCTTCTTTTGCTTCTCTTCTTGGAATAGAGAAACTTCGACAGTATTGTACCACATGGTTGCTGCTTGAGCAATTTCTGCTACGATGTCATCATTGGAAGGTATGCTGCTACCATCAATTAAATTATGTGTACTGTCCTGTTTTTAACATGCATTTCCTTTGACATATGTTTTCCATTATATAATTCTGAACCCGTTTTAGTTCAGTGGGAATATTCAGGAGAATCATCTCGAAGTGGAGTGGAAAATATTACTACTAGAAGGCCTGTTTTAAACAATACCTCAACATCTGAGTACAATCCTGCTAAGCTGTTGCTTAATGGGGTTGGGTGGTCAATTCCACAATCCCAGGGAATCAGAGGTGCAAAAAACTTGATACCTCAGAAACGGCCAGATGGCATTCATCAAACTTCAGTTGAAAGTCATAGAGCTTCCAACCTGTCAAAGTGTGAACCCTGGTTTTGGTTTCCTAGTCCGGCTGACAATTGGGATGGGCCTGACTTCCATGGGCGTGTTGCAAGTCTGAAAGATGAGCTTCCATGGAAGATTCGAGCGTCTATTTTATATTCCATCCGTGCACATCATGGAGCATTAAGATCTTTAGCTGTTAGCCAAGATGAATGCATGGTTTTTACTGCAGGCACTGGACCAGGGTTCAAAGGAACAGTTCAAAAGTGGGAACTTTCAAGAATAAATTGTATATCTGGTTACTATGGTCATGATGAGGTTTGTTTCTGTTACTGTTTTGTGATTAAATTTTTGTAATGAAAATTAAGCCATCCCTTGCCGAAGAAAGATAATTTGTGTGCTTGCACATATTCATAATCTTACTTACATGCATTTGGAAGCTCAATGCACATATTCTCTCCCTCTTCTCTCACACACTTCCTGTCTTTGAACTAAATCAACTTTAAAATGGCTGTGGTCCATGTGAAGTGTAGATTCCCGACTCTCTTGTTTTTTCATCCAGGAAAGGAATTGGTAAGAACTAGAATATTACCATTTTTTACTCTGTTAATGGGGATGGCTCCAATTGTTTTGAATTTCAAAGGAATGTTTATTGAGTGTTCATCAATGCCAAGTGTCAACATCTGTAACACTTCAGGGGATGTCAGTCACATCTAGAGCTCATATTTTATCGGATATGGTTGCGGCTATGAATAGTCCTCTAACAGGCTATACAACTTTTAGGTTGTGAACGACATTTGTGTATTGTCATCCAGTGGAAGAATAGCATCTTGTGATGGAACTGTTCATATTTGGAATAGTAGAACCGGGAAAAGGTTATCTTTTTTTGCAGAACCATCAGTTGATTCTGTACATCTCGCCAGCCCTTCATTCTCTGCATCAATGGTTAATGTTGATCATCCTAATACGTCGAACTCCAATACACTATCTAGTGGTTTGTTGACTAGTGCTTTTGATGGGAGCTTATACACTTGTATGCACCATTTAGAGTCTACAGAAATGCTTGCGGTTGGGACTGGAAATGGATCTCTCAGGTGAATTCTTATTGTTTCTTCAAAATTTAATCTTTAGCTGATGCAGAAAAAGGATCTAATTCTAATACAGTTCTTTGATTCTGAACTTCTATTCAACAATGCAGGTTTATTGATGTTGCCCAGGGTCGAAAGCTTCATCTTTGGAGGGGTGAAGCTATAGAGTCTGCTTTCCCTTCTCTTGTCTCTTCTATATGCTCATGTGGATCTGACAGAACTCCTGCCGATGGATCTTTTGCTTCACCATCTTGGATTGCAGCTGGGCTAAGTTCTGGTCATTGCAGATTATTTGATTTGAGAAGTGGTAATGTTATTGCATCTTGGAGGGCTCATGATGGGTATATAACAAAGGTACTGTTAAGTTTGTAGTGAAAAAAAATACTTTGAAGGGAAATTGTTCTCACCTCTCATGCGCGTACCTCTCATGTGTCTAGTTGGCTGCACCGGAGGACTATTTGCTTGTTTCCAGTTCACTAGACAGGACTCTGCGAATTTGGGACCTGAGGAGGTAATCTCAATAAATTTTGTTTCTTGATCCCTAAGAGCTCAAAATTCTCTTTCTGATGTGTTATCACCTCTGGAGCTTAATTGCTACTTTAAAAATCAATTATTAGGACAGTTATCTATCATTTTAGACTCGATGAGCTTTAACAATATATCATTTAGGAGCTCTACATTTTGGTGTTGACTTGTTTGTAGCTTAACTATCAACGATACAGAAGTTTTGTTCTCCAAGCCAAAGTTAGAGGCGACTTTTTAAGGTTAGGCATATTGTCATCTTATATTTTTGTCTTTAATCTGTGAAATATTGCTGTGCAGGAATTTGCCCCCGCAGCCAACTGTTTTTAAGGGTCATACAGATGGAATATCTGGTTTCTCTGTTTGGGGTCAAGATGTTATTTCGATTTCAAAAAATAAAATCGGTCTTTCAACTTTGTCTAGATCTGCTGAAGAAGTATGTGAAAAATGCTCTCTGATTTTTCATATTTTCTTTTTCTGACTTTTGTCTAATGTTGTATGAATTCCATTTGGCAGGATGGGCAACAGCAGATTGTGCCTCAGAAACTGTACGCAGTTGATCATGGAATGAAAAATTTGTCAGTATTATCAAGTATAAGCATTTTACCCTTCTCAAGATTGTTTATAGTTGGAACAGAAGATGGTTATTTGAGAATATGTTGTTAGCAGTTGCTTCAATTCTCTTACATTGTACATTTGAAAATTGTAATCGACTTAATTGCTTTCCTCTTGTCTGGAGAGAAGCCAAGCAAGATTTTCCTTTTTATTTTCCCCTCAACTTACATTGGTTTCAATGAAATATTACGACTTTGTAATTTTCGTCGGTTTCAGTTCCTTGGATGGATGGACAAGCTCTAATCAACTTAGTCATAAACATTCATTTTGTTTTACTTTTGTAAAAGAATAAATCTTCCTAAGATTGTTAACATATTCTGAAAAATAAAAGAATCAAAATTGTTAACTAATTAAGCTTGCTTTAATCAGTTGATCAGTTATATATGGGCCCGTCTTTTCAAAACAAATCGGCCCATGATAGATTAGCCAAACGACTGAACAAATTGGGGATTAAACAATTTCATCTTCCATTAAAATTTAGGGAAATATACATATAAGGACCCGATTTCTTTTATTTTTAAACATAAAATTCGCAATTCATTTTAAATGTATTTTTGGAAGCCTCGAAATTTTAATTGTAAAAAAGGCCTCCTAATTAGTTTTCTACAGGAGATTAATGACGCGCTGTGAGCTAAGCTTAGGGCTTTCCATTCTGTCTCTGAGCATTTTCTTTCTTTGAGCGTTTCCCACACCCCAATTTCTTTTATCTCTCTTCTGTGTATTTTCTCTCTTTGTTGGTTTTTCATTTTTCTTTGAGCTTAGATCTTCCTTTTGAATAGATTGAAGAAATTGAAAATCTAAAAAACAAGAACTCAACTGGATTGGCTTAATTTTCCGTTACTTCATCATATTAGCTGGGTTT
>CATIWJ010481846.1:0-13818 GCA_949640765.1 Croton laevigatus | reverse complement strand
CTATTACAATTCTTCCCCCTATATATAATAATACTACTATCCTAACTAACTTAGTGAGGTGGCATCCTACTTTTCTTGCTCTCCACCCTTCTTTCTGTGCCTATAAACTAAATAAGGCCTTAGCCCAATATCCCTATCATTGAAGCACAACAATTGCAAGAAAGAGTACAAACAGCACAATAAAATGGGCACTTTATAACATTAAAGATGCATTAATAAAGAAATAAAAAGCAACTTCAGCATAGTTCAATCACCTGCATATTTAAAAAAGAAAGAAGACAAAATTCCTTGTGCTGCGTTGTTGCATATCAAAAGCATGGTAGCTTTAGAGTGTCCTTGCAAGATATCCAAGCTATTAGGACCTAAAAGCATAATGATACAGACACTTGATTGTCAAATCAATTATCATTTTCATGCATGATCAATGACTAGTAGATGTATTTCAGGAATCAGGAATATGTGGAACACGTAGTATATGCCATGCATAGTAGTAGCAGCCATCACCTTTCTGTTTTTCCAGTTCAGCAAATTTATATAAATTGATACATATTCCTAAAACATTCTTGTTCTCTGCTCCTACACTATAGTACATATGTGCCTCATAGTCTAGAATGCTGAAAAGGAAACAGTTGTTTGTCAATAGTATGCATCCATGATACCAGAATGCCTCAAAATTTGGATAGCTCTGGTAACATAAAGGTGGGTTTACTGTATAATGTTTGTTAGGATTCAAGAATGACTCTACCAACCCCCGACTGAATTACAAAATACAATTCCTATGAAAAGGGAGGAAAAGCAATCTAGATAACTAAAAAGAGCCAAATAAAAGTAAAGGATTTCTGAGAAAGAGCACATGCAATCAATTTAATTTGCTCCATCAAAAAGAAAAAGAAAAGTATATACCTTTAAAAATGGCAGCGATTAAGATTGCTAGGAAGTTGAAGATGGCACCATAGCCATACAGAAAAAGGTTCTGAAAAAGGACATAACCAGTGTAAAGGCTTTCAAAACTAGAGAGCATGAAGTTTCTACATGCATAAGTTAGCAATTCACCCATCCATCATCAATACTCACATTTGCTGGAGATTATCTAAGATTACACTCTATTGAAATCAAGAAAACATCCAACATATTTTTTTATTCCTAGTCTACTGAATAGCAACAAATGAAACGGTCACATGAAAAACAGAAGGGTAGCACACATGATATAATACCACAGATAACCTGAAGGTATATGCTAGTCTCAAACTGGCTCTTCAATGCATATTCATTGTATACTGAAGCTAGTGATGGAACAGTAACCTACATAAAAACAAAATTTAGATTTCAGTCACATTGTCTTCAGCATAATTCTCTACTGTTTAGTGACCGCTATAGTGTAAACAAAAACACACTGTAGAATTCAACTATCGGGAAGACAAGAAACTGTTCTTATGGATAACGAGAACCTATGTTATGTGCCCAAGCCATTCACATTATATTTCAAGTAAAATCATTAGTTATGACAACAAAGTAACAGATATAGCACAGGAGTTTGTCAACAATCTAGAGAATAAAAAACCCAACTTACACCTAGCAGGCTCACTGCAAATGTATGTTTCAGTACCGGGTTGGTCTCTTTTGGATGAAACTAGCGCATTTTCATCATTCACTAATACATAAGAGCCAATTGTATAATTGGTTGCTGAACTTTACTCACTTTTCTGTTTTGGCCATTGAACAGAAAATTTATCAGATGGTTGCTGAACTGACAAACTTGCATTATTTCAGTTGTTGAACTTATATGTCCAGCAAAACTGGGCTCAGATTACTAGAGTCTTAGGTTTAGAGTACATAAAGCATGTTATGCACCCAAGAGTCTAAAGGTTCGTAATTAGTGCAGGACTCCTTTTAGTTAGCTCTGTTCCTTATTAGTGTAGGATTTCTTTTAGTTAGCTAGTTTCCTTATTATGCATAGAAAGTACTTGTAGTATATAAAATTCAAATGATGTAGTTCCAAGTTATTTCACAATTTAAACAGATTTTACCAATAGCAGGGAAGAGCCGAAGAGAACATTTAATTTAATTATCCCTATCTATTTAGGAAGTAGTGTATTTATATTCCTATTTATCATTACTTAAATTAGATTGTAATTAGGATAAGTAATTTGTTTCCTTATTAGTTTAGAATATTCATTTCCTTATTAGATTACGATTCATATTTAACCTAACTATTTCTACTCTATAAAAAGAGATCAAACTCAACATTGTAAGGAGAGATTTTTCAATAATAATTTCATAATTTCTGGTTTATGGTTGAATCTTATTTTCCAAAGGTCTTGGATTAGTATCTTGTTTAGTTTTCAAGGATTTAATCGTGTATCAATCCCTTTCCACGCTACTCACTGTGTCAGCATAGCAAGTGCAGCCATACACTAAGATATGTTAACAGATTTACAAGATACTCACAAAAATCAGTGTGTATATGTATGCCCCAGTTGTTACCGAAAGGCCCAAGGCAGTGGTGCCCTCAGGTAGAGACCGTAACTGATTCACACTAATCCCAATAAGCAACAGAGCAAGAGCCTCCCACTGTTTCAAAACAATAAATTAACAGATTAAAATAACAGCTCAGACCTATAAACTGATGCCCATGCAGTACCAAATTTCCTGTTTACAGCTCACCATTTACTATAGAGTCACTCACCTGAATAACTGAAAATCGCCGCTTCATAATTAATTTCAATAAGACAGCAATCACCAAAACCTGCATATGTTTGAGATCCATGAACAAATGAATACTGAATATTTCATAAGGAGAAGAAACATTAGATAAAATAGCACGTATATATTTCTATAATCTGCAAAATGCAGTGAGTTTAATAAGGCTCCATAAGATGGAAGTTTTGTAATAACATTGACTATTGAACAAGTCCAGTTGCTATTTTCAAAATGCGAGACAGAGATGATAGACAGAACCAAATCCATGCAAGAACTCTTACACCATGGACGCACCACAAAAACTAATAATAAACGATAATATTAGTTATAAGCATATAATTTATTATGAACTTTAATAAAGAATATGACGCAGGCCCTTCATAGAAAATATCATGATTCAGAATATTCTATATGTACAATGCAGTAACTTACCTTCAGATTACTCAGCATCTTTACTGTTGCAGGATTGAAGTATAGCTGCACAATAAAGGAAGTATATTGGAAGTATGAACTTCTAAAAAAAACTTTGATGTCTCCAACTAATTACACGTTTAAATATCATGTTCAAAAGAGTGGGAAAATGATAATTTAGCTATTCTGCAGAGCAAGTGAATTGCATAATAGCATGTAAAAATGAACGCATGCTAGCTTATATGTGAATACCTGCATAATAAACTTCAAATAATTATTAATAGCATAGAGTAAAGCTGGAACAGCAAGAAGCACATTATTTTGAGCAGCCTGTAGCAGCAGAAGAGGAAAGAGCAAAAATATCACAATCAAAAGATTGTCATTCTGCTCAATATGGCACTCAACACATGCAAAGAAAAGTGAAAAAAAAAAAAAAAAGGCTTAGTGGAAGATGGAAAGCAGCAAAAAGTGAAAAAATAAACCAGAAAGTTCAGCAGATTGTAAGTAAAAATAACAGATAGTACAAGGAAATAGAATCAATGTCAGAAAAAACAATTTTTAAACACAAAAGGCTCAGAATGACTCAAAACATATATTGAAGATGGAAGCAAAGGATCCAATATGATGCAAAAGGTACTCACAGCTTCTAAGATGAAAGTAGCAGTTAAGGTTATGTCAGAAGAAATTAGCCCACCTTTGCATATGTAGGATTCTCCATTAATTCATCATCATTCACACTAATACAAGCATGACTGAGTTCCGCTATGCCTAGTTGCCTACATGCTCTATCCGAAAGAAGAAAACTTAGATAAGAACTATAGTCATCAATTTACAGCAAAGTATACGATAACCTTTCTAAGCAATATTAGCATGATGAAATATATATACTGTATGAGCCATATAACGCTTAGTAATTGACCTCTTTGAGACAATGGAACACCTTTTATGAATATATACAAATCGAAAGAAGTTGTCACAAGCACAACTTCAGAAGCTAATGTATAATGCAGGGTATTCCTGATCCAAAAAAGCATTTGAAGGATAGGTTGAACAGTTCTAAAATAAGTCCACAAAATAATAACACTAACACAATATTGAATTCAGAATAAAACTAAAAATCAGCAAGTTAAATAAGTTTCCAAATATTAAAATAAAAAAGGAATAACCAAAAAATAAAAAGCTGTACAATATCAGCGTTACCTGCACAAAAACAGAAACAGTGAGAAGAGGTTTATCCCCAATCTTTTTATGTCGACTCTGAGAGAGGAATTATAAGAAGAAAAATAAATTAAAAAGAACAGAAGTAAAAATTTGTAGTTAGTGATCACAGAGGAAAAAAGAATTCAAACAACAGAATACTCATAAAGAAGTCAAAGAGGTCTGCAGGGACAAGTTGTTGCTCCCTGATGTGAATTAGCTAAAGCCTAAGACTGTAAGCAACTTAGAAAAACAAAAACACACAAAGCAAGTTTGATTTTCTTCAACACAATCGGTCAATCAATCACTAGTTCACTATCATTATATGATCATAATGGCATGACCTAAGTAATAACTCTCTCAAACACATTAAACCACCATAACATCCAGAGAGAAAATTTTGGTGAGTACCTGAATAAGAAGCATAACAATAGCAAAAAGAACTTTAGCAGCCTCAGTCAAAAAGTTAACACTTATAGGACTAAACTTGAATTGACCATCCACCTTAGACATAAAAACCAGAATAGGCTGCCCAAAAACCAATAACAAAACAGATCAATCAAATGATGAGGAAGGAAAGACTAAAGAGCAACCGCATTAAACTGTGGTAGATACTGCCAGCAGTATATTTGAATACCTGAAGACCGACCAACATGCAATCACCTACAACCAAGAGTACGTTAAGCGCTCGCGTTTTAGAAGAAACATCATTCCTGTGCCTATCGTAAGCTCTCGAAACCGTCCTGCTCGTCGAAGAAAATTTCGAGCGACACATGCTGCATTCTATCATCCTCCGAACTCAAAAAAGGCCGATTGATTTGGGAAACATCTGCAAATGGTTTCAGAAGCCGAAGAAACGAATTACTATGATATTTTGCGAGAATCGAGAAGAACGGGAAGAGGAAATTACAATTTTATCTTACCTTGCCGATACGGCTTAAATATATTTTTTCAGCCCGAATTTTGGACTCTCTTAAAATTTCACTCTTGTTTTAGCTTTTAAAGAAAATCACTCCCTAACATTTTGTTAATTTCTAAATTTCCCCATGGATTCAAAAATGTATCTTACATCGAATGAAATTAAAAGTAAAAGGACCTTGGTCAAGACTAATTTTAAATTACATACTATTTAAGTTAGTAAAACAATTGAAGGCACTAAATTGAAATTTTTCTCTTTTTCTTCTCAAAGAAGAACCATTGCCACCAGACTGTTGTGCGTAAAGTGCCAAAATCTCTTGTTTTGAATGTTTTAACAAAACTAACTTGAATTTGTAATCTACTAATGTTTTATTTAGTGTTTAAGTATTGTACTAGCAAGCGTTAAACCAAACAAGTGAAGATGATCAAGTAAAGCTTGCAAAAATATGAAGACTCTATTTCTGACAAAAGCATCGCGCTCGCGTTAACAACATCTGGTTGTAAGTGTCGTGCCCGCGACCAAAACAACATCCTGTTAAGCTTGCATTTGCGACTATGTTCTAGGAGATTTTTTAAGTTTTCTGCATGCATGCGACCAAAACAACATTTTGTTGATCTCATGCTGGCGACTATAGAATGGAACTCCAGGAGATTTTGGACATTTCAGTGCGCTAGCGAAGACTACGGAGTGGCTCGCGACAACTACATCAGATGACCGTTAGAAGCTTGAAAGCGTGACCATCGTGCACGCGATGTGGCTTTCGCTCACGACCTATCAAAAGTCAAACTCCAACGGCTAGTGCATTAAATACCGCCATTCCTTTTACAGGTATCCGTTGCGGTCCGTTATGAATTATGTGAGGAGTCGCGACTCTTTTGCAAAAAAACAGGTTATTTTTTATTTTTGAGTCCAAACGGTTGGGAACTTTAATATGGACATAAATACCCATTCAAATAGCATTATGAGTTAGATTACTAAGCAATTAATTTCTATAACAACCTCATTCAATTCATCTTCATTCTTTTAAGTTGCAATTATTCTTTGAGTGTTGTTTGTTGGATTAGCATTAAATCTAACCTTAATTGTGAGTGTTAGTTTTTGAGTGATCTTTAAACTCAAGACTTGTGTTCATTGTAAAATTTGGGCTGATCTATAAACTCTAAGTTTGAGGTAAACTTGCAAAATCTCATTGTAATCCTTTAAAGATTAGTGGAACCCAATTCCTATTTAGGATTAGAGAAGTGGATGTAGGCTAAGAGTTAAGCCGAACCACTATAAATTTTGTTTTTTTAATTATCCACCATCTTCTGTATTTAAGTATTTTTTAAGCGGTCAACTAATTCACCTCCCCTCTTAGTTGCCAAAGGGACTACAATTAGTATCAGAGCTTGGATCCTTAACAAGCTTAACTACAAGGAAAAGATTGATGGTAACCTTCCAAGAGCAAAATAATCAAATCTCAAGACCCTTCTTTAATGAAACAAACTTTCCACTTTGGAGAGTTAAAATGGAATGGTTTCTTGAAGGCTTAGGTATTTGGGAATTCATTCTTAAAGAGCTAAAATGGCCTACCAAGAAGGATGATGACCAGTTTGATGTTGACCTACTAAGGGATGAGTGGACACAAGACTTTATGTACAAATATAAGAGGAATTGTCAATGTGTAAGCATTATCTTGCAAAGTGTCAATAAAGAAGAAGCATCTAGAATTCTCAATTGCACTTCACCTTATAGTATGTGGAGAACTTTTGAAAATTATCACGAAGACACTGAGCAAGTCAAGGCAGAAAAGAAGTATGCCGCAATATTTGAATATGAAACATTCAAAAGATTGCTAGATGACAATATTACCAAGTTATCAAATAGACTTCTTGCTTTGGTATCTAAATTGAGAAAGTTGAGCATCCATAAAACATCGGGAGAAGTCAATGACAAGCTTGTAAGAGCATTACCGGGGCAATGGGATGCAATGGTAATATCTTTTCGAAAAACAAATGCCATTGATACACTCAAGACGAATGAGCTTGTTGGTGACCTTATCTCATGGGAGCTCACCATTGATAAGAGAAAGGAAAGCAAGTCCATAGAAGGAGAAAATAAAAAGAAGACTATTGCTCTCAAGGCCATGGAAAGAGAAAAGAAGAATGTGGAGGCTACTCAAATGAGTGAAGAAGATTCCATTGATGACTTTGCTCTTTTTACAAAAAAGTATGAAAACTACAAGAGATACAAGAAATTAAAAAAAAAACTCAAAATCAGAGCCAACTTGCTTTGAATGTGGTAACATTGGCCACCATCATAGTGAACGTCTAAAATTGGGTAAAGATAAAAAGGGCAATGAAAAGAAGACTAGAAAAGACAAGAAGGAGAGGAATGAAGCATACAAAGATTGTTGGAGTAATAGTGAAGCTTCAAGTGATGAAGAGGAGAATTATGAAGTTGCCAACCTTTACTTTGTTGCTTTTGAAGTGATAGATGATCCTTTTGAACCTTGCCTAGTCATACAAAAGGAATCTCTTGATAAGGTACCTTCTTTTTCATACTCACACTTACACACAAGTGATGATGATGATATGGAATTGTATGATTGTGATGATAATTTCATTGACATGGTTTTTTCAAAATGCATAAAATATAAAGAGATGAAAAATGAGTATAAAAACAAGTATTTGCATGTTGATGACCAAAATGCTAAGCTAAGAAGAATAATTAATGAAATGAAAAAGAAAATTGATAGGTTGAGATGTCAAATTGTAAATTGTACCAATATTGCATTGGAGAATAAAAGGATGAAAGACCTCATAAGTAGGTATGAGAGAAATCATGTTATTGATAATGCTCTCAAGAACACTAGAGGTCACAAAGATACTAGAGGTTTAGGATTTACCATGGGTCAAACCTCTAAGGAGATAAAATTTATTTCTTCATCCAAGTCTCCGTAAGTTGAGTCTATTGAGAAACTAGTTGATGAGTGTGCCAAACAATGTGAACTTTCTACTTCTAAGAAAGTAAAAGAAAAAGCTTCAATGGCATTTAAACCAAAGGAAAAATGTGTGCATCATGCCAATGGGAGCAAGCATGGTTTGCTTGGATATATCTCCAAACCTTTTGTTCCTAAACATAGGTTCCAAAGAAGGAAACATACTTATGCATCATTTAGAAAATTTAGAAAATAATGTCATTATTACATGAGATATGGGCATAAAAACATACATTGTTATATTAGAAAATTGCACTTAAATTTGGTCCCTATGGACTAAGTTGCTAACCATTAAGGACTCAAGTACATTTGGGTACCTAAAGTGAAGTGAAACGCTTTGTAGGTAAGCCTAAAGAGCTCCATGGAAGAAAATAAATAGGTAATTAATAGCGGTTACTCAAGGCATATGAGTGGTGAAAGGAAGATCTTCACCAAAATAAGTGCAAAGGAAGGTGGACACATCACTTTTGGCAATAATGCCACCGATAAAGTAGTTGGCATTGGTGAGGTTGGTAAGGAAGTTAAATTTGATCATGTCCTTTTTGTTAATGGCCTTAAACATAACTTATTGAGTGTTAGCCAAATTTGTGACATGGGTTATAGAGTTACATTTGATTCTACACAATGCTTTGTCACAAAAGTAGATAACAACTCAATTGTGTTTGTTGGGCAAAGGGTAGATAATATTTATATGATAAATCTTAACTCTACTACTAACAAGAAAGGTTCTTGTTTAGCTTCTTTTGATGTAGACCCTTGGACTTGGCATATAAGATTGGGTTATACTAGCATGGATACCTTGGAGTGCTTAAAAAGGAAAGATCTAGTTGAAGGCTTGCCTCAACTTAAGTTTCAAAGAGACAAGGTGTGTGATGCTTGCCAAATGAAAAAGCAACACCAATCCTCTTTCAAATCTAAGAAGCAAGTAAGTACCTCTAAACCTCTTGAATTAATTCATATTGATTTGGTTGGACCTACTAAGAATGCTAGTTTAGGAGGTACACACTATGCATTTATACTTGTTGATGACTACACTAGGTTCACATGGGTTTTCTATCTTACTCATAAGAATGAGGCATTAAGTGCTTTTAAAGTTTTTGTAAAACGAGTTTCAAACCAAAAAGACTATTGTATTTCAAATTTTAGGAGTGATCATGGGAGAGAATTTGAAAATGAACCTTTTGGCTCTTTTTGTGATGAACATGGCATCACACATAACTTTTCCTCACTTAGGATTCCTCAACAAAATGGTGTTATTGAAAGGAGAAATAGAACTCTCATAGAAATGACTAGAATCATGTTAAATGGATACAATTTACCAAAATATTTTTAGGTGAAGGCAGTTAACACCTCATGCCATATTATAAATTGTGCTTATAAAAGATCCATTTTAAACAAAACGCCTTATGAATTATGGAAAGGTAGAAAGCCTAATGTATCCTATCTTAGAGTGTTTGGATACAAATACTTCATATTAAATACCAAGGACAATCTTACAAAATTTTCATCCAAATTGGATGAAGGTATTTTTTTAGGTTATGCCTCCAATAGCAAAGCATATAGAGTCTTTAACAAAAAGTCAATGGTAGTAAAAGAGTCAATGCATGTTGTATTTAATGAATCTAATCCCCTTGATTGAGGGAAATGTACTACTTTTGATTTTGTAGGAGAAATTGAGAAGCTAAGTTTAAATGATAATGAAGACCAGCCATTTGTTAAGGTTTGAAATCCTTTTATTTAGGAGCTGCTATTTATTTTATTGTTAATAAAATATCTGGTCTTTAAGTTGGATCTATTCTTAAGGCTAGTGGAGGTTGTTTTCAAATTCTGTTTTGCTGTATCCTGCATGATACGAGTTTTTCTCATTTCTGTTTTGTAAGGCTTTAAATAGCCATCTCTTCTTGCTGAATAATAGAGCTGAATATTCTATATTTCTTACTTTGTTTAACAGGTCGTTCCAACCATGATAATAACAAACCCAATGCCATATCCAAAAATCATTCCAGCCAACCACATAGAAGGTCCTGAGGGAATTAGGAATACAGGGAACAAGGCCAGAGAAGCAATGAGCACGATGGCGAGGACCGGACGGCCAAAAGCAGTTGCTTCCCATTCCAAGAGTGGGTAGAGTACCTACAGTGAAATTAAGTAAAGTTAAGCACTGAAGCTACACTTACAATATAAAGATATGGCAGAGTTGCTAAGTGCAACCTATAAGTTCAAATATATATATATATTTTTTTGTCTTTAGTTACCTCAAAAGCATTTGAATCTGGACCTTTATTTTTTTTGACATTACCTCACCACCAGGCCAACCCCTTGGGTTACTATAAGTTCAAATATGCGAGATATATAGTCACCTCATGCAATTAAAATTTTCCCACATATCCGTTACTTGAAAAAAAATATATATATTAATGCAAGGAAATCAAATATAAGATGATGGTTGTATATAAATAAATGTGGAAATTAAGTCAATTACCTTTTCAAAAAGAAATGGAACTCCCCATTTCAAGAAAGAGTCCCTCTACTGCTCTCGAAGCGAGCGTCACTCTACGGTAAGTTTATCTCATTTTTTAAACTTAAGTAATTTGGTAATTAATTGGAAAAGCAAGGATATAAGAGTAAGACATATAATTAAGGTAATAAAACGTTATTTCTTTTGGAATTTCAAACTTTCTGACAATTAAAAACCATTTGCTTCATTTGCGAAATCCATAGAATTTCCCTTTTCTTTCTCGATGTTGAAAACAGAAATATAAGAGTTAGACACAGAATTAAGGTAATAAAACGTTGTTTCTTTTTGAATTTCAAACTTTGTGACAATTAAAAACCAGTTTCTTTATTTGCCAAATCCACAGAACTTCTTTTCTTTCTCGATGTTGGAAACAGAAAACCACGATCAACAGTAAGCCTTCTCTTCAAAGTCCTAAGTGAGAAATCCGTAAGCTTTCAAAGCAATAGTAGGTAGATTCTCCGATCCTTTGTCGAGGCTCCAAAGGACTTTTAGGTGGAGTTAGGCGGGAAGTCGGACTTGTGTTGTAGCCGTTCTTTGTGCCCGTTGGTCTTGCGAGGACACCCAGAAATCATCAGTAAAATAGAGGTATTAGGAGAATGAGGTTCGTATATACCAAATGTTGTTCTTAATTTTGATTTTCTTGAATAAAAGCATTCAAATTGGATTTGACCTCGTTTGAAGGAATGTATGTTCTCCTTATTATAGACTTTGATGAGAAAAAAATAGTTTAGTAATGATGATGTGCTTTGTTTCTTGACATTTTCTTGAATGTAACTTTTGATTAATTAATGCAGCCTTTGATATTCTTCTTCGATTAACATCTTATTATGTTCAATTGAAAGAAACAACTCTCCAAAAGCATTTATTTGGAGCATCTGAAATTTTATTGTCATAGAATTCTGAATTGGGAAAAGAACTGATATATGGATGCATATCCTATTCAGAATATGCTTTGGATGACCAGTTGAAATCAACCTTTACAACAAATTTTTCTGAATGCAGCTCTAGCAGAAACATGTCGAAATTAACAGAAACGAAATTGGAATAGCTGTTTATAGACTTTGATGTGCTTTGTTTCTTGACATTTTCTTGAACAAAATGAAGTTGTTTTGTAGCTTGGAATAGCTGTTTAACATGTGTTTGCGTTGTTCCCAAAATTACTCAAAATGTGTGGTACTTTGGCGTTTTGGATCATTGTGAGCTTGTTTGTATTTGAAGAAACAAGATTATTAAGTTTCCTTTATATGCTTTCTCTTTCGTTATGAAACAAGATCATTGTGAGCTTGTTTGTACTTTGGCTGATTGCTTTTGCATATTCTTTTGATTCTAAGATTTTCTCTTTTTATGCTTTCTCTTTCGCTAGAATATGTATGAGTTATGCTTGCCATCATTCCTATCTAAAAATGGATGTTTCTATTATATTGGGAAATTTAGTCCTTTTCACTTGTGAGTTATTTCTGTTTAAAATATATTGGCTCTAATAACTTTACTCCTTTGATGTTTGCAGCCCCTATCTACTGAATTAAAGTATTAGTATGGACGGTTTTTAGGAAGTGAAGTTCATGGTGTTTTGAGGGGGTATTCGGATTGGAAACCTATGCTTGTGGTTTCCAATGACAAAACAAGAGACGTTACTCTTTGGATTTGTTACTTTCTTTGAGAAATTAAGTGTAGAGGAAGGAGACCTCTTTTAATTAGGTTTATGATGAAGGTTATTCAGATTGGAAACCTATGCTTGTGGTCTCCAATGAAAAACAAGAGATGTTACTCTTTGAATTTGTTACTTTCTTTTAGAAATTAGGTGTAGAGGAAGGAACCCTCTTTTAATTAGGTTTATGATGAAGGTTTATTTGGTTTATTAATTAAGTTCGCTTATATATTCTGTATTTGTTTTATATTTATTCAATTTCTTATCAATTTTTTTCAAGTCGAGATGAGGATTGATCCTTAGTCTATAACTAAATTTTATATATATGCAGCATATAATTATTCCACAATATATTCAAAGATTTAGAAGGGGAAAATTCTAACTTTCTGGGCAGAATTTTGACGTCCAAAACAAGCTTGTAAAATAGGTTAAATGAGAAACGAAGATTGTAAATAGTTAAATAGTTATTTATGGGTTAGACATGCACGGTAATTGCAATGAAATTTCTAAACTAAATTAGTACAAGACAATACTCGATAGTTACATAGTCAGATTTAGCATTCAGCCAATTATAAAGTATATACATGAAAGCCACAAACAAGCAACAAGAAACTCTTGAACAAGTGTTCCAGTCTGTTTATTTTACGTTGTTCATTCAGCAACTGGCATGTATGAAGGACTTTTTTGTGCTCGTCTTCTTAACTTCTTCTTCCTCAGTGTTCCAATGTAATGTATCTTATGCATGTGATGTGTCGACAAAATACATGTACAGAGACATATACAATGCAATTATTATATTTGCTCTATCATCCACTTGCATACCCAAGTTTGGATTCATTTGAGATTGTCATTTTAGTCGACGAATTAGACCCAGAATCAATCATGCTCTCCAACTAAAATAACAATTTGGTCATTAGGGCACTCATTAATCACTCAAAGGCCAAAGGCCACATGAATAAATCAAATTAATAGCAGTAGACTTCAGACAGAGCAAGCAACCCTACAGATTCTGTCTTATGTGATATGCAGAACTCCGTAAGCAATGAGAAGGATGGGAAGCTGTTATGTGGTAAGAGCATGGAACCAACCTTAAATATGTCAAAATACTTATATCAGATGTATGAGTATTGAATTACAAACATATTTTTGGACCAGAAAATAATTTCTCTCCTCTTTCTAAACCATCCTAGACACCATACTACAAAAACATATACTTGTCGATTGATCTCTAACAACATACATTACCATTTCCGCATATCTTACAAAATGAAATCAAATCAGCTCATCGAAGAGCCAATTTGCATATAAGAAATAAGCTGATTAGCATGTGATGCTCAAATACCCACTTCGGTTTTCCAATGACACAAACATATATGTGTGTGTATTTGGATGAAGTGATGCTCTCCAAATTATATAACTTTTAGAGCCACAAGCAAGGTACCTTT
>CATIWJ010481774.1:0-23094 GCA_949640765.1 Croton laevigatus | reverse complement strand
TTAGAATTAAAATTTAATTTTTGACCAATCACTATACAACATTAAATGTAGACATTGTCAAGAAGGCTTTCTAGAAGTAGAAAGTGAACTTCACAATGTCAATTTCACATAAGCTTGACATTCTAAATAGACATTAGCATTTGAGAGCTTTTTTTAGAAAAATCTTCTATTTTGCTTATGTGTCATGTGCACAAGACCAATTTTATGTTGCATTTGAGATGCTCTTAAATTGGGTATTTTATTTATGTCAGATAATGGAAATTTTGGAATAAATTAAATAAATTAAGACTGATAATTTAATTTAATAATAAATAATTAAATTTGAAATTTAAATTATTATCTTGGTAAATCGCAAATATTAAACGAGATTAAACTCAGTAGGAGATTAATTATTTAAAATAGTTCAGACTGCATATTTAATTTGCAGTGGCATTTTAATAAATGAGGATATTAATATAATCAAAATTTTGTAAATAGCATGAGGGTATTATAGTCCAAATAATTTAAGTAAATTGACAGAATAGTTGAGGACAATTTGGTACTTTCGATAAAATGATATTTTAATAAATTATTATTATTATTAAAAGATTAGAAATGGGAAATAGGAAACGGGAAAGAAAGAAAAGAGAAGAAAAGAAGGAAGAAGGAGGAGGCCGGGTGCTGGCCACCGCCGCGGCTGCTGCGCCATTGCCAGCGCTAGCCACCGTCCGTGTTTCTCCTCCTTCCCCACCTGTTTCTTCATTTTGCTCAGTGACCGAAATATGAAAGAGAGAGAGAGAGAGATCGAGCGGAACAACGGCAGGAGAGAGAAAACTTTGATCCGTTTTTCTGGCCGCACCGATGGTCGGGCAGCGACGATGGTTACGAATCTAGACTCCTCTTTCTACCAGCTTTCTTGTGGTACCAGTCTTGTTGCCTGAAAATACGTATTCCGGCAACCAAAGGGAAAACTCACCGAATATGTCGCCGACAAATTCGAGGCCTCCTGGCCATCGGCTGTCAATTTGGAAGCTATATTCTAACTCCTCTATTCATGAGCTTTCGTTTAATGTGAATATTAGGTCCGATCTATATGTTTTTCCAGTAATTCACTTTTTCAGTGACTTTCATTCGGTTTTTGTAATTTTCCGGCCAATCGGCCAATAGTCCGTTAGATATGATCACATTTCTGGAACCCTTGAATTGAGACAAACCTGAAAATGTATTTTGTGTGAATTTTCGATACCATTTGCAGTTTCCGGCGACCAGAATATTCTGCCGCCGGTGATCGGAATATTTCCTTCGGTGAGCAATTTTGGACAGAACCCTATTGACATCGTTTTGATGTTCCGAACCCGAATATGGATCCCAATTAACGAACTGAGAACCCGATTGACCGATATCGCAATTACCATAAAATGAATAAATAATAAATTAAGTAAATTAATAAATAGTATGTGAAATAGGTTAATTAACTAAATAATAGACAAATTGAATAAATAATTTATGAAAGCTGGTGACTTGATAAAAGAGCAAGATGAATCGGAATAATTAAATTGGGTCAAACGCTATCGGCGAAGTTAGGATTAATCCGAATAATTTAATTAATTAGAATTAGATAGAAATTGGATAAATAGGTTAATAATAACTATAAATGGAATAATAAATTAGCGAATGAATAATAATAATAGCAACGATAACTAGTAAAGGACCGATGTAGTAACGACGCTGAATAATTGATTAGTTGAAAATTAATAATGAATTTAAATAATAGACCAAAAGAAGAAGTAAGTAGGTGGGTGAATAAATAAATAAATATGAAGTTTAAATAAAATGTTTATGCTCGATAAACGGAACAATAGGAATTAATTTTAGAGAATGAATAATAAATCAAAGTGTGTAGCAAAGTGAGATAGATTATATTATAATAGAAATACCGAGGGGAGCGGAGAATATAAATAAAATAAATTCATAGGAATAATAGAAGGGTCTAAGAATAATTGAGGTAATAAATTAACGGAGTTATAAATTATTTAATTAGATGATTTCAGGAACTCGCCGGGGCACGAATACGTAGGAGAAGAGGAAGACGGACGATAACAACCAGGTTTGATACTTTACCTATACTCGCTTATGCACTATGATACTTGCTATGTTATGAGATGTTGTGATTGTGCATTAGCTGTAATATATGTTGTTGCATTGTGATTTGGCTGTGTTATATTTATATTAATTTAAATAAAGTATCCACTGAGCTCGTAGCTCAGCAAGTTAGTGTTTGCTAACTTGTAGGTAGAAGTCAAGAAATAATCAGTATAGCTTTTCAGCGCCAGAATCCTCTAGAAGCTTAAATGGCATATACTGAAGGATTTTGCAAAGAGCTTTGCATTATTGTAAAAGTAAAATTTATAATTGTTGGAATTAATTAATTAATATTTGTATTAATTAATTAAGGTCTGCCCATGACTTATGGATCATGGGTAGATCCAATTAAGTGTGATGTGTTATAGGATTAAATGGGTAATCTCAATGACCCAACACCTATATATATAGCACTAATAAAAGATTATGGGAAGACAATAAACGTATTGTTTACGTTCAATAGTCTCTCCCGTCCTCAAATTGTTCCATCTCATTTGGAGCTTTTAGATTGTGAAATAGTGCTATATGGTTTAATATTCTATAGACGGCTTAGCATGCCAGATCCTGCAACCGCTTCCGCTCGTGGGAATGTTCGTTCGTCTATACAAGAGGTATTTATATTATTCCCGCTTTATTTGTATATTTGTTGTATGAATTCCTTCAGTAATTATATTGTAATAGTGTAACTAATAAATAATAAGAAAAATTTTATGTTCTGTATACCGTCATATGACATGTGACACCTCAGTTTGTCTTATTCGTAAGGCGGATTTGGGATGTTACACTAATAATGCAAAAGACAAACAAACTAAGGCTCATTTTATTTCTTTTGCACCTTTATGTGTCGTCTGATTGGGGGAGGGGGAGGGGGAGGGGTATACCCTTTTCAACCCTTGTTGTGAGTTTTACTTTCGCGATGATTTTAGATAATATTTGGTGAATTCTCTTTAATTAATGGTTTTTTTTTTGGAAAGCTCAAACGGTTTATGGTTAATCAACGTGGATTGGTGGATTTTATAGTTCAAAGTGGTGGTGAAAACGAATAATTATATAATGGAACAGTGACGACACGTCATCTGCTGACGTACCGTAACGAACCAATGAAATTAATCCATTTGTCATTAATTTCAATTACCTATGGACAATTAATAAGTGACGGCGTTAAATACAACATTAATTGTCCATAGGTAATTGAAATTAATGACAAATGGATTAATTTCATTGGTTCGTTACGGCATGTCAGCGGATGACGTACCGTCACTGTTCCATTATATAATTATTCTGGTGAAAACAGTCAGAATACTTACACTAGGGAATAAATTGGAATTATTTTCTTTTATCTATCCTACGGTTCTTTATTGATTTGGGAAAAATAGTAGAACGATTATAAGTAACAAAGAAAGCCGAGCTCGGTGGAGGCTTTAATTGAAGAATCGGGGATGTGGGTTTTCCAATTTCAGGTTTGAGAATTTATAATTTTGCATTTTTTTTTTTTAGTTACTTATGGCTACGAGCTTTCCATTTTAATCAGCTGTAATTTGTCTTAAAGTTTTAGTTCAAATTTTAATATAGTCTTTGTATACGTATGAATTTTCATTCTAAAACTGGGAATAGGGTAGATTTTCCTATAAAAATTATGAATTCAGTTGAATAAAATCATGCAAAAACCAAATATTTCTTTACAATGTTTACGCCATCAAGTTTTTGATAAGATTCCTTTTAACATTTTTCTTTTGTTCATTTTCTCCCTTTTTTTAATCTTAGTAATAAATTATTCTAAGTGAATTAAAGTTGTATTGAAGGGAGCCGCGTGGTGTAGTGGTAGTGCAAGAGACGTGGAGGCGAATCAACGTAGGTTCGAAGTCCCGGGCCTGCATAAATTAAAATGGCTCCCTGAATGTGTGCGTAATGCCTATGTCAAAATAAATAAATAAATTAAAGTTGTATTGTAGTGACTTAAAAAAATTGATGGTAATGACTAAATTTGATTGCAAGAAGCGCCAAATGATGCAAGTGGTCATTAGTATTTAGGGATAAACTCGAATATAAACAAGGGATTATTATGAACTAGTCCGTGCATTTTTACATATTATATAGCTTAGTTCTTGTGTTTTTAATATTATTTCGTTATTGTCTTTTCTTTTTAAAATTATTTAGTCATTTTAGAAGTAAAAGGCATAATATTTTAAACATTAAATGATTAAATTATTGAATATTTTAAAAAAGATGGACAAAAAAAAATTTAATATTGAATGAAAAAATTTCTACTTTGTTAGCCTCTCTAATTTAAAATATTCCTTTTTTTTTTCAAATTAATTTAAAATATTGAACAGTTTAGTCATTCACTTTTTAAAATATACAATAGTTTAGTCATGTCATTTAAGCTTTAAATAGTTAAACAAGAAAAAAAGACAGGGATTAAAAAATAATATTAAAAATACTGAACTAAATTATGTAGCATGTAAAAACTTAGGGACGAATTAATAATCACAACCCAAAAACTCACAATTTAATCTAATACTACGTCGTTTTGGCTGTGGTTTCAAAATCCCGTTCTTTCTCCTAGCCTAGCAGAAACAGATATCTAATTATTGAAATCGATTTATTTCCCTCCTACGTTTGAAGCAGTTGATCGGAAGACCACCACTGACAACCGCGACTACAGCTGCTTTCGCCGACCACAGCTGGAGCTTCCGACGACGGTCCTCTTTCTCCTTTGGTGAACGAGCTGCTGAGGTTAGTTTGTCAGTTCTTTATCCTCTGCTTGAGCTGCTGTGATTTTTTCAATGGCAAAGCATACACTTAATCTTACTGACAATCAAAGATGGCACCTATATTCTTATTTCCCTACATGCTCGAGTCAAAACAATTCTATCATCACTCCAAATGGGTTTTTTGGCTGCCATTAACGTTGAGCAACCCCTGGTCGTTACAATTGTTATCATCCAGTATCAGGTTAGACAAATTTTCACAGCATCGGTTATGTTTAGAGTACAAATGGGAAAATAGATGATGTGGTTTCTTAAGTTTGCACATCTTCTACATACTAGGATTCCATCAACCAATAATTCTGCTATTACCGTGCTTGACAACTTCAACTACAATGGTATTGATGGTGATCTAGTTGGTATTATTCTTGGGTACTATTGGAGGCTGTTCCTATTCCAATTACATTGCATGCGATAAAAGTCTCTGTAAGGAATATATCCCTGTAATTTTATCTGCATTTTATAGAGATGTTGAGGAATTAAGTTCATCAGTTACAAATAAAGAAAAAAACCCCTTGTTTTTATGGTAAACTGATTGCAAGGGTAGCGAGGTTGGCTTTGATTGCAGTACCTTGCACTATACTGTTCCTGAAGAAAAGGATCAAGCAATGTTTGGATGACACTTTTGAAGCAAATGCTTTTATGTATGAGATAAATGGAAACATTGGAGTTTTATGTGTTTAAAAGTACTTTAGTTATGGAACTATGGACTTCTCATTTATGTAACCTTTTATCAGTATATAACATTTGTATCATGGACAAATATCGTTTATATTGAACTTGTGTGTCTTTTGTTGTTTCACTATATGAAAGTTAATTTCACTATACGCATCATAGAATTTTATATGATTTATAGGTTTTCTTAGTCTTTTGCATAATTTATGATTTTATGGAACCTTGTCCAATTCCAGTTAAACTCGTGAGTTTGACGACCTTGGATCTAACTTGGAACCACCACTACCACCAAGTATCGGTCATTGGCAATCGGAACCATCATCAAAGGACCTCTTTCTCACTATTTCATCTTTGTCTCTTAATTTGAGTGAACCAAGTTGTTGACATTTCTCTTTTGACCTAACCTTAAAATTGCCACCATCAAACCACCACTCTTGCACCGTTTTGGAAGGACAAAGAGGGGTGGTCGTTTGTTCCTCTACAGTAAAAAAGGCGATCTTGTACAATCCCTATGCTTTGCGTCTTCTTCTTTTTCCCGTGCCCTATTCTTGCTCAACTTTTGATAAAATCATGTTCTGCCTTGTGTAAGTTTACATTGGAAGTAAGTGGTCTATGTTAACAACTATAAACTTTGTAATTGGCAAATTGCTAGCATTTAATTCATTTAATTTGTAGTTAGCACCTGGGAGTTGCAACAATTTTTTAATTGTTGGCACGATCTGTTTCGTATTCTTAGCCAGTTCTCACAAGATCTGGTGAAGGATTTTATGTTTCTAGTTTATGGGATGAGTGAGAAGGAATATGATTGAATGGAGAGAAATGAGACAGGAATACTGTTGTCTTTCTCTATAAAATAACATCACAAGCCTTTTAATTTTTAAACAATGTTAGATGAAACAACTGATTTAGGGTCACAGCTAGTAAACCGAGCTAAAATAGCTGTTTATTGTTAATTATACAGAGAGGCTGCAGCAAGAAAGGAACAAGAGGAGCAATAAGCATCTTGACTATGCCTATAAGTTTGGACAAACAGCTTTGTGAAAAGAAAAGGCCACTTTGTATATAGATCCTATTTTGATTTCAATTTGTGCTTTTTCTTTTTTAAAGAATGTATGTTTTTTTTGTGCATTAGCAAGATTTTCTGTTGCTCAATGGCAAAGTTTAATGTTGTGTCAAACCCTTGGATATTTTGCTGTTTTGCCTTGTTTATGGACTTATTATTGTGGCCAAAAGAGTTTTATTTTTGAAAAAGTTTGTGTGAATTGCATGTTCCCTTTTATGTGAACTTTGAATACATGTCATTGCAATTAGGATTTTGTTTCTTATTTACTGAAACAACAATTTCTGCTTATTTTATTCTGCCAAAGTCATCAATATTGGAGTCGGATTTTGTTTCTTATACTGAAATTTGATTTACTTTTGATCTTAAATTGATTTCTCTCTGTACAACAATTTGGTTTACTTTCTTAGATCTGATTGATGCTATCTTTTCAGGTAAACTGAAGTCCTCTTTACTGCTAAATGATGCATATATTTGCTGCTAATCCATTAAGTTCGGATTAAACTAAGATCCGTTTTGGGTAAAATGAAATCCCTTTTCTTGCTAATTCATGCTCATGTTTTGTAAAAACGGTACATAAAAACAGATCTTTTATGAAGCATTTCAGGCAAAACAATTTGGACCGTGCTATTTTTCGTCTCTTACATTATATTATTTTTAGTATTGATATTCAATTTTGAGATTTTCTCTTCTCATTTCTGCTTCCATTCTTTGGAATTTTACAAGTTGATGTTTGCTTAAATCAAGCCTTTGAATCCATTTAAAAGAAAAGAATGCATGCTAAACTATTGCTAAATTTAGCTCCATCATGTTGATTTTCCTCGTAGAGTCTATCTAACTGGGGTTTTTTATTTTGATTTCTGAATAGTGTCACAAAAGAACTTAGAAAAGGGCACACTAGTGAGCTTGTAAAATTGTTATGTTCGTAAATATCACTCGTATAATTTCATTCTGAAGAATGTAAAAACTTAATTTGGGTTTCCCTTTATTTTCTAAATGTTGCCTTCTGCCTAATGAGTTTGCTATATTTAATTTAAATGCATGGCCCATTCTTCATGTAATGATGACTCTAGAAGATTTGGTTATGTTTGGGTTTATATCTCTTTTTGACAATTAATGATGACTTATTTTGCGGGCATACTCAATTAATTCAATTGAGGCTTGGATCTAACTACTGTGTCTGAAATATGCAAATGAATATGATATTGTACAAATAGCATAATTTTCATTTTCTTTTCTCAGTTTGGTTAGAGATTAAGTAAAAATGTTGTTTATAGTGTTCGTTTGTGTCTGTTGTGGTTAGGACATTATATAGGGCTAGAAGCTTTCTTTTATTTCATCAATTTTCATGATTTTTTTTTATTACTTGCTGGTGTGTGAGAATCATCCTTAATGTGTTGTGTTAATAAAATTTAAGGAGGGAATGAATGTGTAGAATTTATTTGATGGATTTTCACGTTTAATTAGAAATTAGGTTTATTTGCAAGAATTATTTAATTTAATTTTTGTGTTATCTATTTAATTTGTTTTAAATATTGCATATGTTGTGTATATTGAAATAGTATGGGTGAAAAAATATTTTTAGTGAATATCTTAAAAAGCTTAAATGAGTTAGACAGGTTGTGTTGTATTGCATAGGTTGAATGGTTGGCAAGTTTAATAAACTGGTTGAGCGGTTGACACGTTGTGTTGTATGCATGTTCAGGTTAATCATGTCAACATGTCGTTTTAATCTGACATGAACACAAGATGATTCAAATTGACAGCCCTACATAAATTTTTTCTATAGACCCTTCTCTTTGTTTTGCTAAATCTGAAAACAATACCCTTATGGTGATTGCAGAGATTTACGTACATAGATGGTATGGTGCTGCTCAGATCCAATCTCTCTCGAGTTCGAATACCTGAACCCACCAATCGCATCTACAAGGATGAATGCTGTATCTCATTTGACACCCCAGTAATTTCCTTACCTTTTCTTTTTTGAGCTTTTGTTTGGTTCTTGAGAAAGTATTTTTAAATGGTAAAGAGTTTGAAAATTTACCGAACTATTATTTTACTCGGTACAAGTATATTTCTTTAGTGCTGTTGGAAGTTGTATTTTGGTTTTTGGGTTTAATTTAGAAAACTAAGGTGAAGCAAAAATTTTGTATTTTTCCCTTGTTGAAGGATTTGGTTTCATAGGGTTGTAAAAACTAGTAATATATTTATCAATTTTTAGTGTAAGATTGTAACAAGCAATAGCGTTTGTACTTCACTTTTCTATTTCGTTATTTTGTTAGTTAAAAGGTTCACTAGATCTAAAGAGAGGCCACTGGTTTGGCCATGCTATTGACTATTTATTCTAAGTATTGTTATTTATCAAATTTCTTGGAGAATATTAGATATATATACCTAGCTTTCTGGTATTTCCAAATAAAGGTGTGATTTTTATTGAAGCTTTCTTACTACACGGGTCTAATTTTAGAGTAGTATTCTTTTCATTTATTTTTATGTGCTCTAAGCTCTGACTTTATTCCATCTTCTGGTGCTATTGTGATCCCGGCAGAGATCTGAAGGTGGGTTGTTCATTGACATGAACACATTCCTTGCATTTGGGAAAGATTGTGTTGGTTGGAACTATGATAAGACCGGCAATGCAGTTTATTTGCACATAAAGCAGACAAGAAAGTTGATTCCTGAAGACAGGCCTTCAAAAAAACGGACTTTGTTGGCTATAGGTAATTAAATATTGAATATGGTATTTTCTTATGTTTTCGTGTGCCTTAATTTTTTTGACATTCTCATATTTGTGAAGGTGTATTTTTTCCCAACAACAATTTTTTTTTTTTTTATATATTTGCTTTTGTAGTTATTGGAATTTATAGGTGAGACAATTGGATACTGCTTGCTGAGATTGATCGCATGAGTTTGTTTTCCCATATCTGTCAGAAAATGATTATGTTAGAGCTGTGTATATGCATCAGTCATTTGATAATTTAGTTTTTATTTGGGTTAAGTGTGGTTTCTCCATGTATATGGAATGGAGTGCTTGCGACTATTTTGCCTGCCTATCATGCTTCCTTCCTGCAACACCCAAAACCCCTCTTTAGCATTCCCCCCCATCCCCAAACCAGGAAAAAAGAAGACTATAAGTGCTTATGTATCCCAGGCTATTTTCTGCTGCTTTTTTCTAATTATTTATATTTTGTAGTTTAGATGTGTAAACTTGTATGTGCTGTAATGTAGGTACTGAAGGGGGATTTGACAACAATTAGCCTGAATACGAAGAAACTTACAGTATGATTATGTTACTTTTCCATTTCCTTCTGCGGAGTTGCCAGAGAAGGTTAATTACTTCTATTCTGTATGTCTTCAACTTCCGAATAATTTTCAGTTCCTAATAGAATTCCATTTTAATACAGCTTCGGCTAGCTGTTGATGCCATCTTAATGGCTGAAAGCGCAGAACGAAAAGAACAGCTTGTTTCTTGGACAGCTGATAAAAAGCAAACCAGTGCATATGCAACGAATTTACAGCAGATTGACAATGGTGTTATTGTTCCTCCATCTGGGTGGAAATGTGCCATGTGTGAGAAGAGAGACAATTTGTGGCTGAATCTTAGTGATGGGATGATCCTTTGTGGGCGAAAGAATTGGGATGGAAGTGGTGGCAACAACCATGCCATTCAACACTACAAGGAGACAGGCTACCCTCTTGCTGTAAAACTTGGAACGATTGCTGCTGATTTAGAAGCAGCAGGTATAGTCACCTTGCATCGGGAAAGAGTTCAAGTTTTTCACATTAATTTTTAATACTTATTAGTTGATTTTTTCCCCAAATGTTAATTTAGAGCACACAAAAAGTTGCTGTTGTAAAGATATGATGCATTTTGTGAATGGCATCAACTGAAATGTGAAAGTTCATCTTTATCTAGGGTTGAAGTTGCTATATTCTAGAATCGAGTAAAAAAATACCTGCTTATGCTAGAATTATTCAGGTTATAAGGAAGAGGCGGGTTTATCCTAAGCCAAACTTTAGATGCAACTATGTTCATTCAACTTAAAATTTTATAATGCTTGTTAAAATGATGGCATGCGATGCGTATCACAGTCTAAGGAAAATTAGTGACACTTTTTATACCGTTCCTTTCCTACTGAAGCAATCAATAGATTTGCAGCTTGGACAAATGATGGTCTTTTTTATGTGTGTGTGAACTTTTCAATATGGTTTGATATCATATGAATCTTCATCCTCTAACTTCGAGAACTCATAACTCTGTTTAGTCCTGTCCGAATAATTCATTTGCCTCTGCAAAAATCTTGTGTTTTTCTCTGTGTTAAAAGCTCTGTTTTATAAGGAAATAAAGGATATGCAGTCAATGATATTAATGCAGCATTTGTTGATCGCATGCCATGGCGTTGTTACAACTCGCTGAACATTTTGTAAGAGTTGCTTCATTGGTCTCAGAGTGGCTAGACTGATAAATACTTTCTGGTATTTTCTGTTAGCTTGCAAATGAAATTCTTATGGAAATGGAACTTTTGAATTTTTCTTTAAATATTTGTTGGAATCCCATATTGGATAGGAGTGAGGAGGATGTAGCTTTTATAAGGTTGGGCAATCCTCAACTGTTAACTTGCGTTTTTAGGTGAGCTAGGCCCGGATTCTTTATATGGTATCAGAGCCTGCCTCCTCCTCCTCCAGGTGTTAGGATGTTTGCCCATGGCCCATGATGGGCGGTTGCACCCGTGCACCCGCGTTGGGTGATGTGCTCACCCGTGATGGGTGAGAGAGGGTGTGTTGGAATCCCATATTGGATAGGAGTGAGGAGGATGTAGCCTTTATAAGGTTGGGGCAATCCTCACCTGTTAACTCAGGTTTTCAGGTGAATTAGGCCCAGATTCTTTACAATATTGATTGTGTATCCATCAATGATGTTAGAATTTATTGATGGGAGAAGTATCATCTTTTTTGGCATAGAAAAAAACACATTAAATTTATGAATTAAATTAAATGAGAATAGACACAACATAATTAAGGTTTTCTGATTGGCTATGTTGAGGTGGAGTTGAGAAATACTGGAATTTGGATTACTCTCCTAGTTTGATATGTGTTTCATGCATGCATGCCTGAGAAGTTAAACAAGCTTTAATAATTGAATGGCCCATTCCTTGTCATTCCAATTATTGTTATCTTTAGTTTGGGATCTGTTATTACATTTTCGTGGAACTTACTACGAGTAACATAATGTGGCAGCTCAGATGTTTTCTCTTATCCCGAGGATGATAGTGTTTTGGATCCGCTTTTAGCTCAGCATCTGGCATTTTTTGGCATTGACTTCTCTTCATTACAGAAGGTCAGTTATGTCTTTATGAATATTTCTTTTTGTGTTGCAGTGATTTTTTGATGTAACATTTGCTGTTTCAACATCAAAATGTATTGTGTTTGTTCAATAGCATTTCACGAGTAGGTGTGCTTGTACAATTGTCTTGTCTATATATTGTTTCCATTTAACTGACAGTGACACAGTTGGAAATTTTCATGGCCATTTTATCTGTTCATGGTAGGATGCAAGATTTGCTTGGAAGATCAATATGATGTGTGACTTGGGTCCTCACAAATGCAATTACTTTGTTCTTACTGTCCTTGTGTCTTAACTCAATCTAATTATGGGGTTGGACATGGGTTTTGATGTTACCAAAAAATAGGATTTTGCACTTGGGGAAGCAGATGTTAGATTTTGAAGTATATAAATGAGAGTTAAACATGTGGAAGCATACAAATGAAATACCAGATATATTGAGGTATTTAAATTGTATGTGCGAGCGCATGTACATGTGCATATATTAATTTGAAGTTTCATAAAATTTTAAGATAGATTTATATGATTTCTAAAATTTCTGTTTCCCTTGTCGAGATGGCTTTTGAATATTTTTTCATTCCATACGTCTCACACAATAGTTCGGGTTTGACTGAAAAATTCTGGTAATGTTCATTTTTTCAGACTGAGATGACAACTGCTGAAAGGGAGCTTGACCAAAATTTCAACTTCGATTGGAACCGTATTCAAGAAAGTGGAGAGGAATTGGAACCAATTTTTGGGCCAGGTTATACAGGACTAGTGAATCTTGGTAACAGGTAACTTGGATGTTGGTTGTTATAGAGTTTGTGAGACTTATTTTTATTTTTTCTTATTTTCTGATCATGCTTTCTTACAGCTGCTACATGGCAGCAACGATGCAAATTATGTTCTCAACGCGTTCCTTTTCTTCACGGTCAGTAATCATCACGGTCTTAATTATGGTCATAAATTCATAATTTTATAGTCAAGGATTGAGTTGCTAACAAGTGCTGCGGACTAAAATGCTAATTTTGAAATAATGAGATCAAATTATGTTATATTAAGGCAAGCTTCTGATGTGTTTTGCAATCAATCCATGCTTTATTTATATCCACTTTTCACTTTTTATGATTATGTAATCAGATACTACATGAACCAGAGTTTAAAAACAGCATTTGAGATGGCTCCTGCTGATCCGACTGTGGACTTAAACATGCAGTTGTAAGTAATTTGCACTCTTGTAATGCCTGATTTTTCATATATAATTTGTTTTGTGAAGGATTACATTTCTCTAATTTCACTAATTACAAATCCAATTCAGCATCATAAATCTGTAATCTTGTGAGCAAGATTTATTCTATTTGTATATCAAGCATACAAATTGCTTAATTTTGTACATATTGTCCAACCCACATGCAACGTGAGGGAATTTAACTAAATTGCCGATTTCCATTAATAATGTATATCACTTATCCTTATACCTTGTCTTGAAATGACAGAACCAAGCTGGCACATGGTATGCTATCTGGTAAATACTCGGTTCCAGCACTGGAGGTAAGCGATGACAGAGCAATATGTTATATAACTTAGCCTTTTCTTTTCTCCCTCTTCCTGATTAGCTTTGTTCTTAATTGTCTTCCAGACAGATGATAATGCAAAAACAGTAATTTCAAAAGTCTCAGTAAGCTATCTGTCTTAACTTTTTGTCCAGTTAGCGTCTCTGTGATGAGAGATTTTTAAATAAGCATGTGGCGTTTTCCAATGAATAAAAATAATTGATATGTTATGTAGTTCATGTATTAGTGTGTTGTGCTGTTACTGATTATGTCAAGAAGTTTAATATCAATATTCTTCAGTTTCTTGCATGTGTTTTTCCTTGCTTTCCTTTTTTAATCCTCTTTGTTATTCTGTCCATTTTCTGCATGAATTAGAAACAGGAAGGTATACCTCCTCGGATGTTCAAGTCAGTCATTGCTGCCAGCCATCCTGAATTTTCTTGTATGAGGCAACAGGTACATTCATTGTTATGCTATAACTATTATCTGCACAAAATCTTGTAATTTCAAATGCTTGCCATGGTGTTAATTGATTTTAAATTAAGATAAGGTTGAGAATAATTAAAATTTATAACGGATTCCTTTAGCTATATGGAAGACTCAGCTTTAAGTTCATTTATTTATTTTAAGGTAGGACAAAACTATCCCATTTTTTCATTTCTGAGTCATGAAAATTAGACAAATTCATGACTTGTGGCATTATCTAATTTCTAATTTTATTTGACATTACATTTAGGCTTAGGCTGGATGTAAAATTAAGATGGATGAGAGAAGCTGAACTTATTTAAATTTGTTAAAGAGTTAGGAACATTAATCAAAACCAGTAATGCACGAGTCCAACAATCACACGGGAAAACCCAGAGATCAATGAACCAAGGGAGTGAATTGTGTCTTCATTTTAAAACGGGTTCCAAAGTATCCATGATACAACCAGGAAGGTGGTTCTGGCAGTATTAGGAGAACAAAAAAAGAAAGAGAAAAGAAAATAGAGTGGCTGCTAAGTGCTAGCGGCACCCTGGCATGTTGGATTCAGATGACACTGCCCCAACTGCAAAATTCCCAGAGACAGTTACCTCTTCCTACTTCTCTCCTTTTAAAGATGGTGCTAGCCCCTTTACTTACTAACGCATGCTGTCATTTTACTGGTCCCCGACCATTTCGTTCACACCTCAATTCCCGTTCACGTATTCTTTGTTTCTTCTGGAATATGCCCTGAATGGTTTTGTGCTAGTCTCGTTTCTTTCAAAATCTCACTTTATTCCATGGTTTCTAGGAAAAAAAGATGTTAAACCTACAGGATTATTCTGTGGCCTAAAGACACTATTTGGTAGGGTGAGGGTGGCATTTCAATGGAACTTTGATTTAGCTAAATTAATGTCTGGAAACATTCAGACGGGAATGGAATGTCTTTTACTGTCCAAAATTGAATTGGTTTGGATTTCCTTAATTGGATTAACTAACCTTGTTTACACTGAAAACGAAGCCAACCCTGTTCAGTTCAATTTTGTAATGATAGGTTTTTGTTTATTCTAAAATAAAAAAAATAAGTTTAAATTCAGTTTTTATAGTTTAAACTGAACCTAACCAAATTGATACAGTTAGATTTGATTTGCATGTTAAAAAATTTGTCTATTCAGCCAGGGGTAGTTCACTTCAGTCAAACCCTATGCCCACCCCTACTTTTCTTGGTTATCAACCTGCGCAGGAAAGTCGAACAGTTTGCTTGCCTCATAACCTGATCCTTTTGTTTAAGATTCCATTGTCATGATATTGGGTCATTTGGGTTACTTATGGTCTATCAAACTTCCAAATCTCAGAAATTGGAAATGGGGAGAAAGATATTAAGATTCCAGAGTCGAAGAGTTTTCCTATGTTAAAGTAAATTAGGCAATGTCCTTTTGTTTTGGGTCTTGGTTATGAAACAGTCGTCAATTCAATTAATCACGAGCGTTTATAATTTTAACAAGGGAGCAGACAATTTTTATAAACCAACAAATGCAAGTCAACAGCAATTGAGTCAAACAGGTGGATTGAGTTGACTTGATCTTTTATCAGCCTTATTAGTGACCAAATAGGCATTATTATGGCACAAGTTGCTAAGGCAATATTTGGGTGGAAATGACAATCTTATATGAAGAAACTGTTGTGGCATATATGTGATATAAGCTTTTGCATAGGATGCATTGGAGTTCTTCCTGCATTTTCTTGATCAAGTTGAACGAGCTAATGGTAGGAAGCCTGTATTGGATCCCTCAAGGAATTTTAAGTTTGGAATTGAGGAGCGAATATTATGTTCATCTGGCAAGGTTTCTTATAACAGAAGGCTTGATTATATTCTTTCTTTGAATATTCCTTTGCATGAAGCTACTAATAAAGGTAAATCTTCATGTTCATTTCTTTTCTTTAACTAGTGTGTTATATGGTAATTTAAGCGTTTGTGTACCGTAGAAGAACTTGAAGCCTTCCAAAAAATGCATGTGGGAGAGGTTCCAGAGGGAAAGGATGAGTGAGTTAAACTTTTTATGTTTCTCTTTTGTCCTCTCTTAGTTGGAAGTTTTTCTTAGCCTATTTACTTCCAACAGGTCCAGTAAGGAAATTGTACGCCCAAGAGTTCCTCTTCAGGCATGCCTAGCTAGCTTTTCAGCTCCAGAGCAGATACAGGATTTTTATAGCAGTGCGTTAAAGGCTAAGACAGCAGCACAAAAGTAAAGTTTCATTTGTTCAACCTCCATTCAGCAATGAAACTTATAAGAGAGCTACTTCAATGGAGTTAAAGTTTTAAAAGTATAGAAAATTCACACTATTCTTGTTAAACTGGTGTGAATTTAACTTTGCAGGACTGCTGGTCTAACTTCATTCCCTGATTATTTGGTGTTGCATATGCGTAAATTTGTCATGGAGGATGGTTGGGTGCCAAAAAAGCTTGGTAATTTTTTCAGTGGCAATTTTCACTTTCTTTCAGTTGATTGGTTGTCTAAATTGATACTGTATTGAGTACCTGCCTTTTTTCATTTTGTTATCCTATGCAGATGTATATATAGATGTTCCTGATATCATAGACATAAGTCACATGCGAAGCAGGGGACTTCAACCAGGAGAGGAGTTGTTGCCAGAGGAAGGTATGTGCTCTCTTCTAGAATTCCAATATTTCTTTGTTATTATTTTCAATGTGAAATAGCTTAAAATATTGATTTAGTTCTATCGCTATGTTTTCTGTGATAGTCGATCAAATTATACTATATAAGCGATAACATAATCAGGGCAACTTTTGCCTGTGCAGTGTAGCAAATATTTGCTTGATAGTCAACATGTGAATTGTGTTGCGCTCTGTTGTTATGTCATTCATTCCATACATTTACTCTTTTTTATTTTTCCTGCTTGTACCCTGTATCATTTTTCATTATGATATTCAAAACTATGTTTTATCATGTGAAACAAGACGTACTATCTATATTAGTGAAGCTTTGCATTAATCAACATTGGTATGTTAGCTGCCTGTTTTGCAATCTTATTTGGTGTTTGTGTTCTGGGGAAATGAGAGTTCGATATTTTATTTTCCACGGGTGCATTCATTCTTTGTGAACAAAATTCTCCCCCTTCATTGTAGAAGTTTTTGTGCAGGATTGAGTTGGACATTAAAAAAGAACAAAAAAGCAAAGCTTTGTCTTTAAAGCTTAAGAAAGATAGTTGTAATTATTTGAATTGTCTGTTTATGCATTGACAATCATGTGTACATTTGATGTACTTGAATCGTTATCCCTATATCAATTTTTTTATATATTCATCTCTCATCTTCCTGTTCCATTTCTGAATGGATTTCACTTGCTATACTTTTTTGTATCTGTATCCTGCAGTTGCCAAGGATGAGGTGGAGTCAAATCAGGTTGTGGCTAGTGAGGATATTGTTTCCCAGCTTGTCTCAATGGGATTCAATCAGCTTCACTGTCAGAAAGCTGCTATAAATACCTTAAACACTGGAGTAGAAGAGGCAATGAATTGGTTACTTTCTCACATGGACGATCCAGGTATGGAAAGCCTACCAACACTAATCTTCCAGAACTTGATGTGGGTTGTGCCATTAATATGTGTTGTATAATTAATGCCCATTTCCAGACATTGATGTTCCCATTTCTCAAGGGGTACAAGGGACTGAAGTTGTTGACCAATCTAAAGTTGATACTTTAGTTTCATTCGGCTTTCAAGAAGAAATAGCTCGGAAAGCATTAAATGAGACGGTAAAAGATTCTACAACTTGTCATTGTTTTGCGGATAAAGTGATTATGTTGTGCTATAATCATTTTTAAACTGTGAATTCCCAGGGTGGAGACATTGAGAGAGCAACAGATTGGATATTCAACAATTATGATGCTTCTGTTTCAACTGATGTGGATGCCACCGCATCGAGCACCTTTTCCCAAGATGATGCTGGACTGCCTGATGGTGAAGGAAGTTAGTCTCTTTTCCCTTGCTTTAATTATACTTTTAGCTAACACAGTATCCTGCTTAATCCTAGTTGAAGCCATGCAGAAACACAAGGGAAACACACGTATACAACCAAACCACAAGGAAAATAAAAATAAAAATATAGCCAACGTAAAGCACATATATCCAAAGCAAATATAAGCACTTCAGGACTTACTGTTGGCTCTAAGATATTGTTATAAGGATGCAACATTCATTTTTGCAACATTTTTCAATTTTTGCTTCATTTGCCTCCAAAGATAAGTTAAGGCGATGTTGTGAGAATGTGCTGGTTAAAGATTTTAGGAGCAATCATCCTATGGGAAATTTTTGTAAGATATTAATTTCGACCATTTCATTTTTTAAAAAGGCTAATTTCGTATTTCCCTTGGATTTGTTATCTGACATTTTTTTTTTCTCTTTTTTCCTGTGGATATGTTTGAATTAGAATGAGCATATATACTGGTGGGTAGTTTTCTGCTTGCTTATTGTTGGAATTGATGATATTTTGTGTATTAAATTTACGTAGAATTACTTTTGGGTCCCTGGATTTTACACTAATATGCCCTTTGGTCCCCGTGTTTTGGAAAATATACTAACAGGTCCTCTAATTTTCGGACTGTCCTATTATCGTATCCTTATGAGGTGCCATAAGTTAATATAAGAAATAGATTAAAGTTTGTATATGAGGGTGAGGCATGAAAGAAAGAAAAAGTGGGTAGATAAGTAAATATCCGTTGTGTGGGAGTTTAATATGTCAGCAGTGGGATGAAATCAAAGGGCTAGTTATCCCATAGAGTCTCATTTTTTCTTCCTTTAAAAATGATGCGCTAGGATATACTCTTTGTTTGAGTTTTTTTTTTTATAAAATTTTCAATTGGACAATAAAATGAAAAGGCTAAATATTAGATTATAGGACATTAAATGATCATTTCCTTCGTTTCCACTCAGTTAAACCAACCACGCACAAAGTATGTAAGGTCATTTCATGTTTTTAAAATATCCAAACTCAAAAAATTTGCTTCAGCTTTATGAAAATAACACTATGTTAGATGAAGTTCAAAACTATGTTTGCTATGGGTTCTAGTTTGTTCATTGGAGCTATATTTCCTTAATCACTAATGTGCAAACTAAAATTGTTACAGGGCACTGAACATTTTTTACTTCTTTGATGCAAGTGATACTTTTTCTTAGAACTGTATATTGGATACCTCTTTATGATAATTCATTGCTTCAATTGCTTGGATTATTTTTCAGAGATGTAATGCTGGGTATATATCTTTATGCAGGATACAAGCTTTTTGGAATAATAAGTCATATCGGAACATCTACGCAATGTGGTCATTATGTTGCTCATGTATTGAAAGATGGCAGATGGACTATTTTCAATGACAACAAGGTTGGGGCTTCTGTAAACCCTCCCAAAGATATGGGTTACCTATATTTTTTCGAAAGGCTTGATGGCTAGACGTGTTCAATATTTGTTAGATGGGAAGAGGGAAATAGAAACGATTTTGAGATCCATAGCTGCGAGTTCTTCTGGATTTTGAGGTTGTTATCAATGTCAGACGACGGGGCATTTGAATTCCCCTTTTCAAAGTGAAATTATGTTGTGATTTCTTCCCTTCATGCATTTGCATTGCATGTGCATTTTACCAATTGAAAATGATTTTTTTTTTTTTTTTTGCCCACATGCCTCTGGGTCAGACAGGCTCTTTTTTTTTTTTTTTTGGGGCCAATAGTTACAATTGGAACTTGAAGGGAGGAATTATACGTTTTGAAGTCAAGATCTACGAATTTTGGGCACCACACTTTTGCTATTAGGGCAGATGGTTCACCCCAGATAGGCTCATGTTAGTGTTCTCTTTTCCCTGCAACTTTGGAAAATAAAAACAACTGTCACCGCAGACGCTACCTTTCGGAGGTACCCAAACTCATTTTCTGTTCAAATATTCGTGCAAGAATGTGGAAATTGCAAGGAACCCATCAGACTATGCATTTCACAATAAAATCACAATAATATCTGCTTTTTCTCCTTATATGACAAGCTCACACAACTATCTCCCATCCATTATACAATCCGAGCTGATCACTACAATCGGTCCAGTCCGATTAATCTTTTCCATTGCCAATGACTGCATTTTTATCAATTACAACATTTCAAAAAATGTTGGTTTGCCAACCTTAAGAAGATTTTTTGTGCAAAGTGATTTGTTAGCTGTCCAATCAACGTGCATCCAAAACCAGCCAGGAAAATAGCAAACAACTTTTTGTCTAAGTGGAGGTAGGCTTGAGCTAAATTTGATTATGGAGTAAGTACTAATGAATAATATATCTCAGTATTGATTCTACTTTCAACTTTTTTTCTTTGGGTTTCGCAGCAACTTTTGTCATCAAATTAAGGTTTTTCTACCATACTGTTCTAAAAAAAGAGAAAATTTTCCTACCATATTAAACCCATATCAGGCCTCTAGAAAAATAATAAACTTTGTCCAGTTGTTTCATTCACTATCAAAGTGCTCACAAGCCAGTGAATCTGAATTACCACCATGTGCAATATGTAAAAAAAAAAATTAGTGGGAATCACTTCCACATCTTGAGATCTCAAACCTGAAATTTCATCCTACCCAATATAGAAAGAAAGTATTATGTGAATATTTACCATATTTTTTTGTAATAGTGCTTTATTTGTAATCATGGAAACCTTCGAGTTTTGGGACTTGCAGGACATAAAAGAGAGGTAAAGTAGAATTGATATGAAGTTTCACTGCTTACATTTGGATGATTTTCACTAAATGATGAAAGTTGATGCTATGTTAAGTCGTATATTTCCACCATTAATATAATACTAGGAAATAACTTTTAGGAAAGAGAACTAATCATATCCGTACTTTTTGCTGCCGACGGTTGCCTAATTCTAATGTATTTCACCAGCATATACTTATATATCATCTTAAAAATATAATACTTTCACTAGCCAAGTTTGCTAATAGCATTGCTAGATTCTGGTGAGTTTGGTCGCTATATATGTATATACCTACCACTTTTGAAAATTTTTCAAGTCTAATAATATAACCAGCCAGACAAACCTTTTATATATCGCCTGCTGCGACCGTCAAATTCCAATATGTTTGGCCAGTATATATGTACATAATGTATGCACACGAAAAAGAAAACCCCTATTGCAAGAATTGCAATACCAACATTCTGAAATTTCAACATTAATAAAAATATTAAACTTGATCTCTAAAACAAAATATTAGTTAAGAACATTAAAATTGATCTCTAAAAGGTAAAGTATCTTAGAAAGGAGTTTTTATAGTTCACCCAATGCTAAAAAAGAACCAGCATACAACAAAGTGTTAGTTATCAAAAGCCATATGTACAGGCATTGGTTAGTTTTTTCTGACAACACTCAAAATGGTTAGGTTTACTTAACCACAAAAAAGGAGCATTTTCTCTCCTCTTCTCTCATGCTCTATTTGCAAAATTAGCTATTTGAGTGTTGGTTAGCTATTTATGTACCTAAATTTTGATAAAATACTACTTAAACAGTTAAAAGCTACGTCAAAAGTTATTTTACCGAATACAATAAAAAATATCTTTTAATATTTTGACCGATCAAAACATTAAAAGTTACTTTAAAATCTGTTATCGAACATTCTTTTTCCCAAAAAAAAAAAAACTAATTAATTAAAAGGGTTAATCTGCATCTCTAATCACTTTGCACTTCCACACAATAATAGTAATTAAATGAAGTTAAAACCCCAAAAAGAATTAGTACATTAAATTAATGTTATTGACGCAACAATATTGGAGGAGATTCATCAAAACTTTATCTTATTTTTCTTGGTGTATGGACTTTTATCATTTGGCTGATGATTGACACTTGTCCATTTAATACTTTATATATATATACATACATATATATATTATTCAGTGCCCTTGATTACCGGCTAATTAATCTCCACAGCCCATGGTTTTGTCTCCACAAAACTGTACTTCAATTTTATTAGTTACTTTATTTTTGTTCACGTGGGCAAGCCTAATATGAATCAGGCAAACTACAAGACCCCAGATATGCTTTTGTTCTTGTTAGAAATATACCATCTAGTGCAGTTTTTTATTATTTCAAATCTTTTAGTATTTTTGAATTTAGTTTATTTCCTAGAATCAGAAAATATATTCTGATACTTGTGAATATACTTTTTTTTTTAAATCTTCCTTATTATTTTATTAGGAAGTTTGTTTATTATTTGTCCTATAAATAGGTTTATCAATTCAATAAATAGATATCTTTCAATAGCAGTTATTACGTTTCTTTCGACTTATCTTTGGTGATTTTCTTCTCCAATTTCAACAATACTTTCCAATATTTTAAACTTTAAACATTTAAACTAAATTCTTAAAAACCTGTCCGTTACTATTTATTTATGTATTAATATAATAGGATAGGATTAAGGATTGTTTGTTCTTTGTATGTACGCAGTGGCGGATTTGCAGTATGCCTAGAGTGGGCTTAAGCCCACCCTGGAATTCTGGAAAATTTCAGATGTAGGTTCAGTTTCCGGCAAGTTTCTCAGAGGACATCGTGATTGTCCTGTTTCAGTTCGGGACAAAGACAATATATATTTTACTTTGTTTTAACTTAGTAATGTTTTAGTTTGACTTTTAAGATATTGAGATGGTGATGGCTTTTTACTATTGGTTTCCGATTTTACAATTAAAAACAAATTGTACTGCATTTTTTTTTTCAATTTGTACCGTATCTATATTATACTTCTATAATCAAAAAATTGTTATTCAATTCAAACTCAAAATAGGAAAACATCACAAATCAAAATCAAAATAGGAAAACATCAAAACTTAAAACCTATATATATATACATATTAGGTCAGAATTTTTAATCAAACAAACGATATTGCTCTCTCTTTTTTACACACGACGGCTAGTCTACTAGAAAAGCAAGCAAATCAAGTTTTAAGGTATTTTTTTTATTTTTTCAATAATTTTTAATTTTTATTTTAGTGGATTAATTTATTAATTAGATGAATACTATTTTATTTTTAGGAAGAGAGTGATATTATATGTTGTTCTTTATTATATATTTACATATAATTTTTTTTAAT
>CATIWJ010481702.1:0-10210 GCA_949640765.1 Croton laevigatus | reverse complement strand
AGTCGGGCTGCAATCACAAATTAAATGTGTGGAATCTCTACTATCCATTTAATTTATCAATTTCATTTAATTTATCAACCTCTTCTAATCTATCAATTTACAATTCATAAAATGTAAATAAACAAACAAAGAATCTATATTAATCAATCTTATTTTCAATTTCTGAAGTTATAAACAACCCTAAAATAATTTAACCCTAAATCCCTCTAAACAAATTACACTTAGGAAATAAATAAACCAATCAAACTTACCTCTAATTCCGGTAGATGACCGGCGCCGGCAGTGACAAGTGGCGGGCGGCACTGATGTTGGTTGGTTGCAGAGGCAGGCGGCGGCACAGCACAGCACAGCACAACTTCTCCTTTCCCAATTTTGAATGAGCAGCACACAAGCTGCTGTTGGTTTTAATCTTATATTTCACTTTTTTTTTTTTTTTTGCTCACTTAAGTTACACGGTGCGTTTTGCACCATCACTTTCTTTCCTTTCCCTTTTCTTTTCTTTCCCTCTTTCTTTTCCTTTCCCTCTTTCTCTTTTTTTTTTTTTTTTTTTGCTCACTTAAGTTATACGGTGCGTTTTGCACCATCAATTTCTTTCCTTTCCCTTTTCTTTTCTTTCCCTCTTTCTTTTCCTTTCCCTCATCTTCTTCCTTGCACCACGACTCCATCTCCACTTCTTGTCTTCTGCAATTCCAGCTCAAACTCAACCTACTATAAAAATTTTTTACCAGAATTTCATTGGGGCCCAACGCCCCCTATGGACCCCCTGGCTACGCCCCTGCATCAGATCGTCCAAATCCCTGTTCTCCATTTTCGTTCATGTTGCTCCTTCTGTCTTCAAACATAAACGCTACATTTCATTATCTTGCATTCACACTATCAAAACGTGCGTTTCAACAAAGCTCCCCTTTTCCACATCAAAACACAGGTAGTGATTGCGTTTTGAGCTTCAGAACCACTTCTTAAAATGCAGCAAGTTAACAACTCCTCTCTTAAATAAAACGCACATGTACCTTGCGTTTTAAACAAAATATCAGCTGTAGTTCAGATCTTTGCATGTTATGCATAATAATCCTTGGACTCCTAACTTCTTTCAAAAATACTTCTTCTTCAGTCATTTTTTCCCTATTTCTATTCCTTTTCATTAAAATACTCGGTTATGACCTAAAAAATAAAAATTAGCAAATTAAATGCTACAAAAATAAATTAATGATTAATATAAGAAAAATTTAAGCAATAATTCTATAAATATATATATATATATTTAGCATTTAACAAATATATCACCATATCAGCTTATTACTAGGCCAACTGCTACAATGTGGACGATAAAAAATATGAAAAAATCAGTTTGACCATTTTCAAACGCTTTCTGGGTCCCGATCTAATAACCCGATTGATTTTGCAGCGTTTTCTTGACCTTCAATTTTTCCTTCTTTGTTCAATTTCAAGAAAGGTTGGGCTAGTAATAAGTTGACATGGAGAGAAAGAATGATAAAATGCTTTGTTCACTAAGTAGTCGAAGCATTATCAAATTTGCTGACTCTGGAGAAATCCTTCCCCCTGAAATAAGCTTTGTCCAACTTTATTACGTAAAAATTGGTAGAATAAGCTTTTCTCCTGTTTAACTTTTTAAGGAAATATATGCCTATAGTTAGATTTCAATATACTACAGTTGTTACTCGTATATTGGCAGCTTAGTTCGCTTGTTATCTTCTTGCAGGACTCAAGTTCTTAATTGGTAAAAAGGATGTTCGCCGGCTCATACGACAGTGTAAAGGCCGGTTCGCAATTGTTAGCTTCATCGTTTCTGTTTTTTGTGTTTCATTTCTTATTTTTTTTAAACTTTTTGAAATTAAAATTTAAAATTACAATTGTGGTCCATACATTTTTTTACTAAGCCCACAATAAAGGATAACTTTGTCCTTTGCTAAGAAACTTATGGAAAATTTGTTAAAAGTTAACAAAAGGACAAAAGCATCTGACAGAAATAAAATACAGAAATAAAAAAGTTTATTTAAAAAAATATAGGGATAAAAACGTAGATTAAGTGAAATATAGGTACAAAACTGTAATTATTTCTTTAAATAATGATATTATAGAAAGATATGTTATTATCAAAAAATTATAACAAAAATAGTTTAAAGCTTAATATTATGGCATTCCATTAGTATAATTTATTTTTTTAGCAACGACATTCATCGTTAATTATTTTTTATATTATACTCTTTTGAACAATATTATATTTTTTTACTTGACTTTGGAGTTATATTTCTTTGGGATTAGAATTATATAAAATGAGGGAAAAAATTAAATTAAGGAACTATTCGTGGTAGTTACATTTTTGTTTGAAAAAAAAGGACCATACTTATTTAGCATATTATATATAAAGAATATATGACTAAAGTTAAAAAACCATAGAATTAAAAATATACTCAGAACCTCCCGCATTCTACAATTTTTGAAACATAAAAAATCAATCATACCACAGATTCTTCAAGTTCTTCTTTTCCACAATCTTTCATTTTGATTCATCTTCTACAAAATTAATAATGGACACTCTTTGGTAACATAATTCACATAAGAAGTGATTTACTTCCTTGTCTCAAAAGTCTTCATTTCAAGAGTTGAATTGATAGGCTTTCATTGACTTGCAATTACTGAAGGAATTAGTGAGCAGAGAGAGAATTGGAAATTGTATTATTCATCTACGTTATATTTACAGCAACTATTTTCTATTTATAGTGTATTTTGAAGTATAGTTTACAAGTGAAACAAATATGGGCTAAAACATTGTGGGCCTAACTCGATCTGAATTGGAGTATGACTAATAAAACTTGTATTTTGTGTGTAGCCTTAGCCGCTCTCTTTCTTTCCTCCTTTCTGCTCATCCCCTTTCACCCCCTCCTCAAGCTGGCACTGGGCCAAGCATGCCGATCAAATAACTGAATAAACTGTGGGAAAAAACTTAGTGAATAGATTAGCGGGTTGATCCTCTGTATGAATATGGATGGTGGACAGTAGTCCTTGTTGAAGGTGATGGCGGACGAAGTGACAATCAAGATCTATATGTTTTGTACGTTCGTGAAAGACTGGATTAGTGGAAATATGGATCGCAGCCTGATTGTCACAAAATAGAGGTATGGGAGTCTGAACTTCAACTTGGAAATCTTTAAGTAATGCTGCTAGCGAAATGATTTCACATGTATCGTTTGCCATACTTCTGTATTCGGTTTCAGCAGAAGAACAGCTCACGACTTATCACTTCTTTGTTTTTCAGGAGATGAGAGCTTCACCAAGAAAGACATAATAACCACTGATCGATCGTCTGGTTACTGAGCAAGCAGCCCAGTAAGCTCGCAAAGAAAAGTTTAAACTTTGCGGGAAGAAAAGGGCCATTTTGATGGTGGATCTAAGATATTTAAAAAGATGAAGTGCATCTTTGAAGTGTCCCTGGCATGAGTTTTGCATATACTAAGAAAGCTGCTGCACTGTATGAGTTATATCCGGACGGGTGAAGCTAAGGTACAGAAGCCGACCGACAAGACGACGATAGACTCCCGGATCTTGTAGTTTGTCGCCCATAGAAGGTAAGAGCTTGACTCCTTGAACATAAGGTGTTTGTTTAGACTTGCAATCTGTCATGTGCATATTTATGAGCATATCTTGAATGAATTTGTGTTGAGAAAGAAACAAACCATTTGAAGTCCTGGTAATCTCTAAACCGAGAAAATACTTGGCAATACCCAAGTCTTTTATAGTATTTTTGTCATGTAGGAAGTTTTTAAGTTCTGTAATAAGTGTTGGTGATGGACTAGCAACCAAGACATTATCTACATATAGGATTAAAAGGAGAATAGTCTGTCCAGAACCTTTAATGAATAGACAATGGTCATTTGGTGACTAGGAAAAGCCAAAATTGAGTAGAGCCGTAGTCATTTCCTTGTTCCATTGGTGGCCAGCTTGTTTTAGCCCGTAAAGGGATCTTTGCAGCTTGCAAACTTGCCCTAACTTGGCCTTAGTATAACTAGGAGGAGTTAACATGTATATCTCTTCATCTACAAAACAGTGAAGGTAGGCATTGTTGACATCCAGTTGGTGTAAATGCCATTGATTAGCAGCCACTAAGATCAATAGTACACGAACAGTAACCATTTTGGCAACTGGAGAAAAACTATCGTTGTAATCAAATCCCAATCTTTGGTTATATCCTTTAGCAACCAAATGTGCTTTATATTTGTCAACCATTCCATCCTGCTTATATTTCACATGAAAACCCCACTTAGAGCCTATGGCTTTCTTGTCCTTAGGCAATTCAACCAAGGTCCATGTGTTGTTAGCTTCTAATGCATTTATATCATATTGCATGGCATTTATCCAATCATTATCTATTTTAGCATGAGAATAAGAAATAGGTTCATGTACTTTAGACACTTTAGCATGAAATGAAGAGTATTGTCTGAGGGAATGTGAAACAACGTTAATTTGGTTTTGATTAACTGCAGGTGTTGAAAGACAATGTGTAGAGGCAGAGGCAGAATTAGGTGTGACAAAATCATCAAGCCAGGGGGGTTTATTCTGTGGTCTTGTGCCTCTTCTCAATTCTAGTAAGATGTGAGAGGTTTGTTGTTGTATTGGGGCAATAGGTAATGGTTCAGGTATGATTTTTGAAGCACTTAATGTTTGTATTTCTGAGGTAGGATTAGATGGCTATGATTCTGTTGAGTTTTCTTGGTTAAAACATGTTGGCAATACAAATTTATATGAATCTATCATTTCAGTATAAGAAAAGGGGTATTTGTGTTCATGAAATTGCACATCTCTTGTGACCATCATGGTTTTATCTTGTCTGTTGTACAACGTATAACCTTTTTGGTTAATGGCATAGCCTACTAGTACACAAGGTATAGCTCTAGGTGAAAATTTTGTCTTTTGGGGTTGGAGGTTGTGAGTATAGGCTAAACAACCAATGACCTTTAGGTGTGAAAGGTCAGGTATGGTATTATGTAGCATTTCATATGGGGAATGCCACTGAAGTGCCTCAGAGGGCACTCTATTTAGTAGGTATACTGCTGTCATTAAACATTCTGACAAAAATGTTTAGGAAAGTGGGCTTGTGTCATGAGTGCTCTAGCTATGTTAAGTATTTCTCTGTGTTTTCTTTCGACCCTACCATTCTGTTGTGGGGTATAAGGACAATTGAGTTGGTGAAGGATTCCTTTGGTATGAAAAAGGTCTGTTATTTGGCTATTTACAAATTCAGTACCATTGTCAGTCCTTACGGCTCTAACTTTGGTGCTGAACTGTGTTTCAATTAGGTTTAGGTAGGTTTGGATAGCTTTGTAAACTTGTATTTTGTTTGACAGCATAAAGCACCAAGTATACCTGCTATGATCTTCCATTATTGTGAGCATGTAATGAGCACCTGTAACTGATTTTGTCACATATGGACCCCATACATCCATGTGTACAAAGTCAAAAGGTTTTTCTAATTTATTTTGGCTGATTGAAAATGGTTTTCTGGTTTATTTTGAGATAGGACATATTGAGCAACTGAAATTTTTACTAACATTTGGAACATTTGGTACATATTTTTGTCATCAGAAATATGGCCTAGTCTAGCATGCCACAACTGACCAACATGGTCTATGTGTTTATTACAAACATTAGCAGCATTGACCACTGCTTTTCCAACAAATGAGTTCTCATCAAGTAGATAAAGGTTTCCAAACTCCCTCCTTTTCACTATAACTTCTCTAGTTAGTATATCCTGCAAGATACATTGATTTGGTAAGGTTGTAATAGAGATTCCATTCTGTTTGGCTAGGGTAGAAGTTGAAATTAGGTTGCATTGAAAAGTAGGTATGCATAATACTCCTTTTATCACCATTTTGTCATGTAATTTGACTGTTCCAACATCTGTAATTAGTCTAGTAGTACCATCAGGCATATCAACAGGTTTAGGCTTGGTTACTTTTGCATATGTGTCAAGGCATTTTAAAGAATAGGTCATATGGTGGGTAGCACTAGTGTCTATTATCCATGTACCATTTTCTTTATAATGCATGCTAAAAAGATAAGGATCATGAGAAATACCTACAAATGCAGCATGAACAAGTGGAGTATCCACGGCGTCTTCTTATGTGCTCTTGCCTTTTAGTGCTTTCATGACTTCCATCTGCACCAGCTTGGACAACTTTGCATCATAGTCATCATTCTTTGTCACATTTTCTACATAAACAGTTTCTTGTTCATCTGTCATTGACACTGAGTTAGCTTGTGCCCTATTTTTCTTCTTAAGTTCATAGAATCAGTACGGATAGCCAACAATCTAGAAGCAATTCTCCTTTGTATGGCCAGATCCTTTGCAATGAGTATAATACTTGTCTGATTTTCCCTATTGTTTGATTTATTGTATAATTTTGATTGTGGATATGGTTTTGATTGTTGATTGTTCTTCTAGACAAACATAGCCATAGCTGTCTCTTGAACACCAGTAACATTGACTTCCCTCTGTTTTTCATAGTCAAAACCATATGTATGCTTTCCCTATACTAAGAAAGGGATCCATCATGAGGATTTGATTCTTAACATGATCATATGTGTCATTTAAGCCCATGAGGAACTGCATTAGTCTCGCTTTATTCTCTAATTCAGTAAATGTTTCATGCATTCCACACACACCTAGGTGTAGGTTTCAAACAAGCTAGTTCATCCCACGGCTTCTTCAATTTTGTGTAGTATGCAGTAATTGACAGATTTACCTGACTTATACTTGCAATTTCCTTCTTACTTTGATAGATGAGTGAGCCATTGCTTTCTCCAAACTGTGTAGCCAACTCTTCCCATAGTTCTTTAACATTGGAGGTGAATAGAAAAGCTTCTGCCAGATCTGGTGAGATGGAGTTCAAAATCCAATTAGTGACTGTACTATCAGCTGCCTCCCATCTCTTGAAGTTTGGATGAGTTGTGTCAGGTTTCATGTCATCTTCATTAATGAATCCTATTTTTGATCTAGCTTTGAGAGCAATCTCCATAGATCTGCTCCAAGAGAGATAATTTCTCTCAGTAAGTAGAATGTTCACCAGATTTGTGGTGCCATGATCAGAATTTACAATTCTGTAAATTTCAGCTTCTTGATCTTGATGTCTTCTCTCTATCTCATCAGCCATTACTTCTGGATTTTTAGGTTTACAGTTAAGAAAGAAAAGGAACAAATCACAAAGTAATATTTCACGTTTCTGGATCTTTCCTCTCTGATACCATGAAGGAATAAGTGCGCAGAGAGAGAATTTAAAATTGTATTATTCATCTATGTTATATTTACAACAATTATTTTATATTTATAGTGTAGGGAAAACTACTGTGATACCATTGAAGTTTGGCCTAATAACAATTTTAACACAATATTTTGACAAAATTGCTCTAACATACCCAACGTTTGGCCTAAATTACTAAAATACCACCGCGTCGTTAGTTTTAACGATTGACCGTTGAAAAAACTGCAGATTGGCCCCTCAAGTTGATTCAGATTATCATTTTTATCTGTTTTGCATTTGACCATTGAAAAAATTGCATATTAGCCCCTCAAGTTGATTTGGATTTTCATTTTTATCTTTTTTGCAACTTTGGTGCTCAATTTGATTACACTTTGAAATTTTTTACTAACGACACCACTTTCACACTTAATAATTGTAAAAGTAGAATATAAAAATTCACTAAAAATTCTTAATTTAATAAAATAAAAATAAAAAATTAAATTAAATGATTTGATCATAAATTTAAAATATCAATTCATTTATTTTTGTATCAAACTTTACCAAACCGAGCTACCATAGTCCCAAATCAAATTACAAGACTAACGATTTGAGATTTTACTTTGTAAAAAAAATTGGAATTAATTGTTGGAACTTCATTTTTTAAAAGAATTGTTGCTCAAATAATAAGCAAAATATATTTTGCATCATGAATTAATTTATGATAATGGACTCAGAAATTTGATGAATATTTTTTTTTGTTAATATTTATGATTAAAACAAACAATAGAATAATTATTTTCTTAAACATAAAATAATTACAACTCAGTTTTTAAATTTGGATTGCTAATTTTTGTATTAAAAATTATTTTTGTGTCAAAAGATGCTTAATTTTCATATACTTGTACTGCTTCATTTTATTACACAAACTACATATTGGTGCCAACATTTTTATTTCACCTTTTTTTAAATAAAGAAAAGAGAGAACAAATTCTATGAATATTTTCATTTACTTGCAATATATTCTTTAGATTTCTTGATGCTATATCAAGTTCAAAAACTCCAAAGTCCAAAATTAAGACACCTAATTATGTGCATCCAATTAGTAAAAAAGGAATTTTTTTTTCTTTTATAAGATATTCCATGTCAATCTTTTGTAAATATTGTATTCAATTATTTGTGACTATACACGAATTTTTAAATATACACACTTAGTTTCATCGGCATTGGATTATATATATATATATATATATATATATATATATATATATATATATTGGCATGGCCTATTTTTGTAAATATGTATATATGATTATTTCATTTTTCACAATGAAATTAGTTAGCTTTATAGCTTAATTTTGAGTTTTAAGGGGAAAAAAATAGTGACTTTATTGAAGAAAGGAACAATTATTAAGTGATTTTTTATTAATGTTGAAAATAAAAATAGTGAATTTTTTTTAATTTTATCAAAATTTGAATTTTTAGTGAATTTTTATATTTTGATTTTAAATTATTAAGTGTGAAAATGGTGTCATTGGCCAGAAAAATTCAAAATGTAATAAAATTGAGTACCAAAGTTGCAAAAAGGATAAAAATGAAAATTCAAATCAACTTGAGGGCCAATCTGCAATTTTTTCAACTGTCAAACGCAAAAAAGATAAAAATGAAAATTCAAATCAACTTAAGGGGCCAATCTGTAATTTTTTCAATGGTCAAACGTTAAAACTAACAACGCGGTGATATTTTAGGAATTTAGGCCAAACGTTGGGTATGTTAGAGCAATTTTGTCAAAATATTGTTCTAAAATCGTCATTAAGCCAAACTTCAATGGTATCACAGTAGTTTTCCTTATATTGTATTTTGAAGTATAGTTTACAAGTGAAATAAATATGGGCTGAAACGTTGTGGGCCTAACCCGATCTGAATTGGAGTATGACTAATAAAACTTGTATTTTGTGTGTAGCCCTAGCCGCTCTCTTTCTTTCCTCCTTTCTGCTCATCCCCTTTCAATTACTAATGTGTTCTTTATGTTTTCTTTTCTATATTTTTTTTGGATAAGGAAGGATTATTTAAATATAGGGAAAATTACTATTTTACCATAGATGTTTGGCCGGTTTACTATTATACCACTACTGTTTCGGAAAATTGCTCTTATAGCTGACATGTTTGGCTGATATTGCTCTCATACCACCGCGTCGTTAATTTCAACGTCTTACCGTTGGAAAAATTACAGAATGGCCCCTCAAGTTGATTTGTATTTTCATTTTTACCCTTTTTTTATAACTTTAATGCTAAATTTTATTGCACTTTGAATTGTTTTGCCAACACCATCACTTTCACACTTAATAATTAAAAACTAGAGTATAAAAATTCCTAATTTGATACAATAAAAATAAAAAATCACTATTGTTATTTTAAATATTTTTTTTTCCTTGTGACTTTTTTTATAACTAAAAATTGTTACTAACTTTTCTTGTAAACATTAAATTAAGAGAAAATTATAATTTTATCCCTATGTTATCGCCTAACATACACTTTTATCCATGCAGATTTTAGAATAAACTTTTTTTATCCCTATGTTTTAATTCCAAAAAAAAAAATACTGCATATTCCATTCAAACAACAACAAAATTTCTATCTTTTCTTCTTCCTGAAATTAAAATATTTAATTAATGTAATAAACTATTGCTTAGATTTTACAATTAAGGAAATGATTTATGATTAGAAACTGAAAATGAGTTTGGGAATTTGGGTGCAGGTAATAAACTTTAGTTATTTTTGTAAGTTTACCTTATCAGTTTACTCAAGCATTTGTTAGCTTCTTTTTATGTTGCTGAAATTTCTTGTTCCCATATTAGTCCGTATTATATATAAAAATATGATGCAATGGTGGATAGAGAGAGACTAACAGTTTGCTGTCTAGGGATTTGGTGAAAATATAAAAAGATGGCTGAAAT
>CATIWJ010481319.1:0-12375 GCA_949640765.1 Croton laevigatus | reverse complement strand
TTTGTTTCCTTCAATTTAGTCCTAATTTAAATTAAATTTACATATTCTATTTATTAATTTACAATTTATACAGTTAAGTATTTGGCGCGTGTCCCGGTTTACACAGTAAATCCTACTAACCCAGGATTTCGATCGTGACATTTTCTCTTTACTCTGTTATGTATAAATATTTGTTTTGGTGAAATAATAAAAAAGAGAGAGATTCATTTACCCTAAATTGTAATATGTTATCAAAGTCTGCCATCTCTACCGATGTCGGGACGATGACCCAAAATGGGTGGCTCGTGGTGGGTCTTGCACCCGAAATGGGTGACCTCCTACAGATGTCACGCTCCAGATGAATCTCTGCGTGAGGGGGGGTGTGAAAGAATCCCAAATCGGATAGGAGTAGGGACTTAATAAGATTTATAAGTATGGACAAACCTCATCTGTCAACTCGGGTTTTCATGTGAGTTAAGCCTATATTTTTAACATGGTATCAGAGCTAATGTTTGCTCTCTCCATAAGAAGATTCACGTGTTTTTCGTGTTTCTTTTCTTCCTTTCGTTTTCTTTGATTTCATCATGTTTCAGATCATTTTCTTCTAATTTCTCAGAAAACAAACAAAAATATGCTCTATTTTCCCTCCGTTCTTCGAACTTTCTTTCCATCTATAGGATCCGTTTCCATCTTTGACGATCTTCATCGTTTTTTTTATCTGAAAGGTGTGTGTAGTTCATCGTTTTTCTCCATATTTTAGTTTCAATCTCTTTCTTTCAATTTGATCTAATGATTTGATTCTTCAATTTTCAATTTCAATTTCTGATGATGATTTCTTCTTATGATTCATTTTCGTTTCATGCAATCAATTCTGCTTCAATTTGTTAATCAATTTGTTCAATGATATTTTCAGAGATTTTAATCAATTATAGGGTTTCATCCCTTATTTCTTCATTTTCAGTTAAGATTTGAGAATATTTCTTTGATAATTTCTTCAATCTTCGTTAATTCTTTCTTCAATTTCTTTTGCTGTCAATTTCTGCTTCAATTTCTTTAATTCAGATCATTAATCTAGTGAGGTTTTCTTCTTCAATTTCATTTTTTCTGTGAAGATCTCTTTCTTTGTCAATTTCTAGATTTTCATTGTTCACCAGTTGAAATGTCAATTCATTCAATTCTGGTTCATATGGTTGATCAATTCATTCAATTTAGGCTCATTGTTCACCGGTTGAAGTGTCATTTCATTCAATTCTGGTTCGTGTTATTTCATTCAATTCTGGTTCATATCATCGTGTCAATCCATTCAATTTCTTTTTTGTTGTGTTTTGGTGGATTGCTCTTATCTCTGTAAAGTATGTTGGGATTTTAATCACCTTTGAGATTTGATCTCTTAGGCTTTTTCTTTAGTTGTTTGGCTTCTGGTTGTGAGAATGTGTTGTTGAGCTTTTAATTAAGCTATGTCAAGTAAAGGAGAAGATCCTATTTCTTTCAATCTCTCACAACATCAAGCTACGAAGGTTGCAGCAACAAAAGTTATCATGATCAAATATATTGAAGGCTTATTCCATGTTTATCAGGTGCATAACATGGTTCATTCATTGGAGTTCCTCATTTAGTATCAAAAGGCTGAATTGTAAATATGATTGTACATAGGCGTTCGTTATCATTTGTATTTAGGTGTTTTCACAGATTGTACATATGTTTTAGTTGTTTTTGCTTTCGGTTGTAGTTATTTGCAAGTTGAACATTTTGTCATGTTCAACTTAGGGGGATATTAGGAATATAGGAGTAAGGGTATTTTAGAAATTAGAAGAGAATGTAAGGGATAGTTTAGTACTACCTCCGTTTTTCTTATATCTTTACATTCACTATTTCACCAATATCAATACAAACTCACTTTTCACCAATACCAATACAGAAATAATAATAAACAATTACTAATCCTTTAAAAAATTTACTTTTTGACAAATACCAATAAAAAAATAATAATAAACAATTACAAAACTTACTATAAATGGAAATGTAAACAACTCAAAAAAACACCCAAAAACAGAAATGTAAATATATCATAAAAACGAAGGTAGTATTCTGCTTTGATTAACTTTATGTATAAATATTTGTTTTTGGTGATTAATAAAGATTGAGAGAGTCTTTTTCCCAATTTGTAATAATATATCCACACAAATTTAATGGAAATTTGTAACAAATTCTTTGGGTAATCCATTAGAGATTGATTACGTGAACGAGTTTTGTTCCCTCAATAATACAATTAAAGAAATAATAAGTTGAATGGCATGTTTTTTACTTAGTCAGCGCCGTTTATAACAAAGTTGTATACAACAATTGTGAATATATCTTTCTTATTTGTCTGTAATTAAAATTTTTTGATGTACTTTATTTCTCTCTTACTTTATTTCGAGTTCATGTCAAAAGAAATTCTTGTGATAATCCAATTGCATTTTATTCATTGTAAATTGATATTAATTTTTCTGAAAGAGCAATTGGGTTAGTTTAGGGATTAAATTTGTTGGCATATTTGAGTTGCACTTGCACAGGGTATAAGAAAATTACAGATCCAAGTTCATCAGCAGATCATCCAAAAACCAGCTGTATGTGCAATTCTTGACAGGGATGGATTTAGATTCCGTAATGCGTGAAAGGTTATCAGAACAAAAAATATTACTAGTTGACTTGTTTGCTTCTTTCCTCCTTTTCAAATTATCATGTGGCCATATCCATATGTATAGAAAAGCAACAGTGTGTAAAACAGATTGATCTATTTGAATTAAATTGCTTATAAAATTAAATTCAGCTTTTTATATGATATCTTTTGAAGGAAAATTTTTAAGATGATATCTTTTTAATTATAAATAAAATATTATAAACAGACCATAAATAAATTATAAATAAAATTAATATGAACCTTTTAAGAATTAAAAATTAAAATATGGCCATTTTAATAATTTAAAATATAATGAGGCTAAAATTATTTTTGAACTTGAAATATGATATTATCTTTTTTATAAAAATAAAAAAAAAATTGAGATAGCCGAGCTTCATTGCATTAGATAATATATTAGGATACAGGCAACCTCCCCATAAAACAAATACCCGTGATACTAATATCAGACAATTTTCGAAAAAAGAAAATAAAATGACAATTTTTCAAATGCACTACACAAATCACGTTACTTCCATAGACTATCTTTGATCATTTTCAATGAAACAATTATTATTTAATATTTGTTGTGTGTGAACAAAGAAAACAACTACAGCAAGCAACAATAATCATACAATGTTCGCACAGCCAGTTAATCATGCAATTATTAGAATAATTCAATAGTTTATATTATGTGTATACATCGATGAACCTGGCAAGAAACAATAATGGATAAGTGCGGCAGGTCGTACCCATCTTTATCCATGCCAATGTTAGTATTAACAATTTTTCAGTCTCTTAATTAAGAGGAATGTGGTCATGTTTTTGTCACGTGTATGCCTTGATAAAATATAACAATATTAAACTTAGCAATATTTTCTCAAAAAGAAAAAAAAAAAACAAACTTAGCAATATGGTTTAAAGAAAGAATATTCAAAGGGTTGAAATCTAGGGATAATTAATGAAATAGGATAAATTATTGCTTGAGATACTAATAATCAAAATAAGTAGTTACTACATACTAAAATATGAATTTTTTTTTTTTTAAAACACAAAGCTAAGTTCAATGATGAATGCTTATATTGGCAAAAATAAATAAATAATGTTTATGTGCATATAAATTTAGGGATAAATTAACTGCGCAACTAAAAATAGATTTTTTTTCTTTTACCAATGAGGTTGATTCAAGTGGTATGGCTTGAATTTATTTAAAAAGATTTCGGATTAAGACCATACCATGTGCAGTTATTACTGCTATGAAACTCTCCTATCATTGTCATACGACGCAGGTAGAATCCGAATTAATCACGGCAAAGCCATGGTGACCAGAGGCTTAAAAAAACGATGCTTCTTGTAATTGATAAGTTGTTTTGATTAGAGTATATGCGAAAAAATTATCTGTAAAAAAAAATAATGCCCTAAAACTATTGCCAACCTTGATTTAAAATCTGTTACTATCTTACTGACAATTTGAGAAATACTAACCCAGGTGTAATAAACAAATCTAATAAAAAATAAATAAATAGATAAAAAAAAGTATTTAAGACAATATATATCCAAAATAAAAAGATAAAATAATTTGAAATGTCATAAATATTTGATACTGATTGATTATAAATATTTGATCCTGATTTGGTATATGAAATCTACCATAACCGGGTGTGTAGGTAAGTAATTTCCCCCGACAAATGAGTGATTGCGTATCTATCGATATCAAGATGTTAACACGTGTGATTAAGGTGTAAATAACCTGACATTCCATTTCAAAGTAAACAATAGTGTTATTTGCTACGGCTAGACGACGAGGGGGCGTGGCCGTCAAATTTGGCAGGTAAAAAGCAACAGAGTTTGGTCTCCAAACTCGTTTCTGGAAGCGTTTCAACTCTGACCCAAACACTCATATGTGGGGAGTATACATTATGATGATAACTGCTAACAAATCTGTTGACCCAAATGATAAGGAATTGGACTCCATGTTTCCACCTCTAATTATCATACTGTCTGGCTGCTTCAATCAATTTATAGAGAAAGTATATTTTTTAAATTTCAATAATTCCAATCTAATTTTCTCCATTTCTAATAATAGGTTTCGAATCCTGATCTCACTTAAGAGGTCCAACGTCTCATCTCGTTAGACATTTTCAAGTAAACTTTTCTTACAAATTGTTAACATAAAAGAACCATACATTTTTTACATAATACAAAAATCAATTTATACAAGTAAAACGAATGTATAAAAGAAAAAAATTTAGACAAAGGCCTCTATAATCAAGATAACACCATAATCAAATATCTATGATTTAGTAATATCATAGTATTTTTCTTCTAACACAAATAAAATAATTGAAGTATTTAGAAACCAAAAAAAAAAAGATATTAAAAACTTGGGAATAATTTGTACCAAAATTGTAATTCATCTTTCTTTCCTTACGTGTTCTATAATTAACGTTGAATGAATTTTCTATTCATTTATATTTAGAATTCCAACTTATTTAATCGTATGCAAAACATTAAAGGAAAAAAAAAAAAAAAACTGCATTAACTAAATTTTTAAACTGAGTGAAAATGAGAATGAATTAGCATAATTTTGGGATGGATGGATGGATGGATTTGAGTTAGGTTGTGGATATACCTATCAGAAAGTTCATAGGGGAAAAAAAATGAAATTATTTAATTTCTTTTTTTTTTTTCCCTGGAGCAACCTTAGTAGGTGTTTCATTTTTGTTAATTTCTTGGTTTTCACACTACCGATGTCATAAACGCTGTTACATTATCGTATGATTACAAGTTTGAGACAAAAAGTGGGGTCCAAGAGTCCCCCACTTCAACTTCAAGGGCTCATATACATTATATTATATTCAGAAAATGAACATACGTCCCGTCATACATATGGACTTCCGTTTTGCAATAGAATTATGTAAATTCAAAAACAAAATGCATTTGATAACTTTTTTGAACGGCAATCAGAAATTTTTGTTACATGCAGATTGGTTTTCCCTTAGAAATGGAATTAACAATCAAATCTTTGCAGCCTTTTCAGTTATCCACTCAATTAGGTTACCCTTCTGATTTGGTTGATTCTACAGTTGCAATTAATCAAGATTTAATTGGGGAACTTTCCTCAATCTTCATTCAATTCCCCTTCTCTTATTAGTTAATGCAAACCCAAAGGGCACTAAACCATATTTTGGCTAATATTAATTATCATAATTTTGGCATATGTTAAATTTCTAATTAAACATATGTTCAATGAATATAATATACTGTCTGTATTTCAAATTTCAATTCAATATTCAGTCAACGCAAGTAATTCGCCACTTCAACCAAACATCTATAAACACGTGTTTAGTCAACTTCCCAAGTTAATGAAATACCCAATGAGAAAAAGCCATGTCAAAATAGAATGCCTCGTTGGCATAAAGCAAGAGGTCATACGTGGATTGCTAGGATCCTGCCTCACGTCACGTGTTTAAGGAGAAGGGAAAAAAAAATCAGCGAGCTAGCCAAAAGGTGCCATCTTTTTTAACATAAACAAGAGAAATGGAAAATAATACTGTATATAGCAAAAAATGGGCCCGCCACGCACTGAAACTGAAAGGAGTGCCTCTTCTATAAAGCCATGGCCATCTTCACTCTCATCATACCTCCTCTACCTCTCTCTTTCTAAGTTTTTTCAATTTTTTTTCCTTAGAATTTGACGTTGCAAAATGGGCACCGTTGACTACGCCTACCCTTCCTCCACAAATGTAGAATGTACTCACCGGGTGGCGATTCCACCGCCGCAGCCGTTTTTCAAGTCGCTGAAATATAATCTGAAGGAAACTTTCTTTCCTGATGATCCACTTAGGCAGTTCAAGAACCAGACTCCATGTCGGAAATTCATGTTGGGCCTTCAATATTTCTTACCAATTCTAGAATGGGCTCCTCGTTACACTTTGGATTTCTTGAAAGCTGATATTATTGCAGGAATCACCATTGCTAGTCTTGCTATTCCTCAAGGAATCAGTTATGCTAAGCTGGCCAACTTGCCGCCAATTCTCGGTCTATGTAAGTCATCAATTACATTAGAAGAGAATAATCACGATTTCAGTACCATTTTTAACTGATGTATGTGTGTATGGTATATGTTTACGGAACGTAGATTCAAGCTTTGTTCCTCCCCTTGTTTATGCAATGATGGGAAGTTCAAGAGATTTGGCCGTAGGAACAGTGGCGGTTGCATCTTTGCTTATAGGTTCCATGTTAGGAAATGAGGTTAATGCGAACGAGAATCCTAAGCTTTATCTTCACCTCGCTTTTACAGCAACATTTTTTGCTGGAGTTTTCCAAGCTTCTCTCGGCTTGTTAAGGTATTGATTATCTAACTTTAGTAAGAAGATGATTTTCCCCAAAAAAATAAAATAATAATAAAATAAAATAAAATGGGGGGAGAGAACAAGAAGGTCAAGAAACATGGCGCATTAAAGTTTTGTATTTTTCTCTATGCAGATTAGGATTCATCGTGGACTTTCTGTCACATGCAACGATAGTAGGTTTTATGGCAGGAGCAGCCACAGTGGTGTGTCTGCAACAGCTGAAAGGAATATTGGGTCTTGATCATTTTACTCACGCTACAGATCTTGTTTCTGTATTGCGTTCTGTCTTCACCCAAACCCATCAGGTCCTCTAACCTACTACCTACTCACGTTAATTAATTCCATATGCATACATTGTTAATTCAATAATTTGTAAATCTGTAATTTCTTTTTCTCTAATATAATTAATGATTAAAGAAAAATGGAAGAAGAGTCATGTCATCTTTAAATTCCTTAATAATGGTCTTTGACAAAAAGAAATCAGCGCATATGTCTTATACCATTATTATTTTTATGTCAAATAGCTTCCTTTATTTACATTGATTTAATGTTCAGTTAAATAAATGATTATTTTTATAATGATATAATAATCTAATAGTAATTCTAATGTTTATTTGCAGTGGAGATGGGAAAGTGCTGTTCTTGGCATTTGTTTTCTTTTGTTCCTCCTTTCTGCGAGATTTTTTGTAAGTAATATATTTACATACAAGCTTGCTTCGTTTCCTTAATAACATACAACTATTACGATTATATTTTGGGGTTTTATGGAAACAATCTCAATAATTAAAATAATTAGAAAAAGAGCTTTATTGTCAAAAAAAAATTGTAAAAAATAATAACTTATAGTAAAAATTGATACTTGATTAATTTATTTAAAAAAAATATTTAGTTAATTTATTTAATAAAAAATGACACATAAAAAAAAAGACACGTACAACTATTATATACTTTTTGTAAAATTGTTGTTCAGCTTTTGTATAAGCATAAAAAAAAATTTAAACTTATTATATAGTCTTTACATTATTATTGTATACATATTGTACAACTACTGTACAGTGTTCTTTTTTTTTTTTTAATAAAATAACTGAAAATATATTTAAAATTTAATGAGATATTTTTTCTTTTTTATTTTTCTTTGTCTCTGTTTTTAAATATAAAGAAAGTAAGATCGGATTTACATATATCACATATATTTTGTATTAATTACTCTAGTAAAAGCTTCCCTCAAAAAATAAATTGTGAAAAAAATAAACAAATTTTTTATTTTTTGAATATAAGAAATAAACAAATTAATTAGCTAATTAAACTAGTAATTAAAACTCTAAATGGGTTTTGTAGTTGTCAGTTTTTTCACTTTCTTACCACACCTCCACCTAATATGGATAAAAAGTCTTATTCAAATGATAAAACCCTACTCCTGGTGTTCCTTGTTTAGTAGTGTATTATATTTGATTAGACATTAATTAATTAAAATGTTCATAAAGACATCCTAATTGGCACACGAAATCAAAGAGATTCAAAAAAACGCGTCATGTTACTATATAATTCTACACACATCATGCCCTGAATTTCAAGGCACAATCACTAGCCACTCGATAACTACTACTCAACCACTAATTTAAGGGAAAAAAAAAAAAGATTTCTTAACTAAACTAAACTGCCATACCTATCTGCTGACTTCATCATGTACAGTAGAATTGAATGATTATTAGCTTAAGTAGTAATTAATTAGTTGATAATGATTTGAGTTGTTGGGTATGTGTAGAGCAAGAAAAAACCAAGGTTCTTCTGGATATCAGCAATGGCACCTTTGACGTCAGTCATTTTAGGAAGCATTCTTGTTTATCTTACACACGCTGAGAAACACGGTGTTCAAGTGGTGAGCATTCCCAACAACTTCTTTAATTAATTAAGAATGTTGTTTTATTGGATTTATTATTTAATTGCAGAAATGTTAGGTCAAGAAACCATATAGAACCGTGTCCAAACCGGCATTTTAGAATCCAGAAACACTCCATAAAGCGATACAGTATTTTTCTTTGGACCACCACAAACAAAATGAGGACGAAGATCCATCATCTTATTTGTGGTTGATTTGGACCAATCCGATTCAAACAAATAATTGTTTCCTTAAATGGGCCCCTTTCCGACAATAATTTGGCTCTTACCCTTTATAACCTGCCTGTTGTGGACCCAATCTGCTTTCTCCTTCTCGATTGGCGGATCATTTTTTTTTTTTTTGGTTTTGTTGGATTCTGATAAGGTGTATCCGGGTGTAATTTATTGCAGATAGGACACTTGAAGAAAGGGTTAAACCCACCGTCCTTTGGTGATCTGATTTTCGTGTCTCCTTATCTTATGACAGCGGTCAAGACTGGCATCATCACTGGCGTCATTGCTCTCGCTGTAATTATCTCCACACCGTAACCAAAATCTTCATCTTTCTATTATCATTAAGTTGCTAATTAAGGCATTAATTATTTGTTAATTACAGGAAGGAATAGCTGTGGGAAGAAGTTTTGCTATGTTTAAGAATTATCATATTGATGGGAATAAAGAAATGATAGCTATTGGTACCATGAACATTGTAGGTTCTTGCACTTCTTGCTACCTTACAACAGGTACTAATCCAATAACCCAAACACAGTTTTTGATTTCTCTTGTTTATACTGTAACTGTTTGATAATTTGTAGTAACTTAAATTTCAGGGCCATTTTCGCGATCGGCTGTAAACTACAATGCAGGATGTAAAACAGCAGTATCAAACATAGTTATGGCTTTGGCAGTAATGGTTACACTTTTGCTACTTACCCCATTGTTCCATTACACTCCATTAGTGGTTTTATCTGCTATTATCATTTCCGCCATGCTTGGCCTTATAGATTATGAAGCAGCAATACACTTATGGCACGTTGATAAGTTTGATTTCCTTGTCTGCTTAAGTGCCTATCTGGGTGTCGTTTTTGGTAGTGTAGAGATGGGACTGGTCATTGCGGTATGTGTCGTTTCATTTATCACTTTGATTAAAACAGTAGAAATAAATTAATTATATAATCTAGTTAATGTGCTTGTGAAAATGCGCAGGTGGCAATTTCTGTACTAAGGGTGCTTCTGTTTGTTGCAAGACCAAAAACTTTTATTCTTGGAAATATTCCAAATTCTATGATGTATAGAAACGTTGAACAATACACAGATGCAAATACTGTTCCTGGAGTTCTTATACTTGAAATTGATGCTCCTATTTATTTTACGAATTCAAGCTACTTAAGGGAAAGGTATATATAATTTTATATGTTGCTTGAAACTTCATACTTGAAGTGTATGCTATTTTGAGCTTATTAACTTCATTTGCTAATAAATATAATCAGGATCATAAGGTGGATTGATGAAGAAGAAGACAAGCTAAAATCTGCTGGAGAAACCGATCTGCGATATGTTATTCTAGACATGGGAGGTTAGTTCTTTGGAAAATGCTTGTGATTTAGTTATATAGAGACATGGGGAATTAATTTCAGCCTTTGCTAAATTAGCTTCATTATTGTTCTTGCTTGGCAGCTGTTGGTAACATTGACACAAGTGGAATAAGCATGCTTGAGGAGGTCCTTAAAATTACTGGTAGAAGGGAAATAAAGGTATATATACATATACACATGTCTATCCTTTAATTTCAATGCTGAAGGGTTTTAATTTTGATAAAATTTGCTAAACATGCTACTAATTGGTTGTTATTTGTTTGTTTATATATAGCTTGTTCTGGCCAACCCAGGAGCAGAGGTAACGAAGAAGTTAAACAAGTCCAACTTCATACAGAAAATTGGTCAAGAATGGATCTTTCTGACAGTAGCAGAAGCTGTGGGATCATGCAACTACAGGCTTCACACCTGCAAGCCGAACTCTCCCAAAAAAGATGGATCTCAGGCATATGACAATGTCTAAGCCAAGTTTAATGAAGCGGAAGCAATACTTTGATTTATATATATATATTTAGGGAATGTGAGATCAAATTAATTAGGATGGAATCAGTATATGCATCAAGAAATGAAGCACAAGTTGATCTGATGCTTTTTAGGTAAATTAAAGTTGTAGGTAATTTTTTCCTTCCAACAATGTACAATATGCTTCTTTATACATGAAATATAATTGAAGAGCTTTTTGGGGTTGCGAATGAAAATTTCCAGCAGACCTTTTTGTTTCAGTTTTGTGCTTATATGCAGGTTTACTTTTTTTACTAACCACAGAATAATCCATTTAGAGCACACAATTAACTAATGAAGATTCATTAAACACAAGTGATTAAATAGTATTCAATTATTTGCATTGCATGATTTGTATCTTGAGAACGAAATAAAAATCGTAGAGTTTCAGATTGATTGGTTTAAAATGGAAAATATGTTGCGTAGCAAATCAATGAATTGATTTCAATAATAGTAATGAATTCAACCATCTTAGAAAAATAAAATAAAAACAACAATAATAGTAATGCAATCTACATTGAACTCACATTACAAATATGTTGATTGATTTCTTTTTTATATATTGCCTCGGAAAATTCATGCCTCGTATCATTATTAGACCCACTACATGTGTCATATAATAAAAACCCAGTAATAATTACTACCTCCGTCTTTTTGAATTCTTTACACCCTAAAAATACAAATACCAATAAATCATCAATACCAATACACATATAATAATAAACAATTACTAATCCTTTACACCACTTACTTTTTCACCAATACCAATAAAAAAATAATAATAAACAATTACAAAACTTACTATAAAAGGAAATGTAAACAACCAAAAAAGACACCCCAAAAAGGAAATGTAAACTACTCAATAAGACGGAGGTAGTAATTAATATTTTGAGTACTCTGAATATCTTAATTCCTTTTGATTTTTTCATTTATTTATATTTTGTTTAAATGCATTTTTTAATTTTTTATATTTATTTTTATAATAAATTTTGTAAAGAGTTTATAAAAGGATTAATAATTTATTATTATTATTATTATTTTAATATTAGAAAAAAGCTGATTTTTTTTTATTTTGATGAAAAATGAAATGTAAAGAAATAAAAAAAAACCGTTCTAAATATTCCTATTTATACAGAAATGATGGGCCAGTTGACCACCAGGTGTATTAGGCCTACTGCAAGGCTATTGGCTCGGGTTTACATTCAACGGCCCAAAAATATAGAAAGATGCTTCGAAGAAATCTTAATATTCATGTTATAATATCCATGTGGCAACCGTTGGTGAAGTTATGTTGCGTACTCACCACGTGTCAGCCGTTGGCATGGTTACATGGAGTAGATGATGGGAGGTGGGAAAACAAAATTTAGGATTTCTTAATGGTTTTGTCTCTACAGCCGAAAGAATATGA
>CATIWJ010481243.1:0-21139 GCA_949640765.1 Croton laevigatus | reverse complement strand
AACTCAATATAATTTAGTATTAATTAATATAATAATCAATATAACTCAATATGGAATCAATATATCTCAATATAAATAAATATTCTAATCAATATTAGTTAATATGAAATTAATATAACTTAATATAAGTCCATATAAAATTATTATAATGCAATATATATCGAAAATATTTTTTTTTTTTTTGAAAATATATATCGAAAATATTAATCAATATAACTTAATATCAATCAATATTTTAAATAATATAACTCAATAAAGTCAACATAAATCAATATTACTCAATATAAGTCCAAAAAAAAATTAAAAAATATAAGGGACCAATATTGGAAAATGTCAGGTCACCTCCACCTCCTCCACCGCAGAAACCCAAGCCGATGCCGCCGGTCACCGGAAAATTTGAACGGAGATCATCATAGTCTTCATTTCTATGGATTTTTTAATTTTGTGGTATTTTCCAAAGTTAAACATTGATTTCGGGCGTATACTAAATTTGCCCTTAAGAGAAGGCCCAAATAATAAACCAATGCGGCCCAAACTCCATGGTCTTCATTTCTATCGACTTCTGCTTTTCAACAGAGATTATATTTTGTCTTTGTAATTTGTATCCATTGTTTTCTGGTTTTGAACTTTGATCTCTGCAAGTTGTATTTCGCACCAACGATCCAGTTTCTCTTCTTAAATCACATGAATTCCCACTCTACACACTAATTTCCAGGTAATAGTACCCTCTTAATATTCTTCATTTCAACAATTCTCAGATTAGATCCTGCTTCTCTCAATTTCTGATTTCTTCAGTTGTGGCAATGGTCTGAACTAAATTACAGAAAGTTAACTGAAAAGAAATGGAGTGGTCGACGGTGCAGCATCTGGATCTACGTCACGTAGGTCGGGGTGTCAATAAACCATTGCAGCCGCATGCGGCTGCGTTTCACCCAACTCAGGCTCTTATTGCCGCCGCGATCGGTTCATATATAATTGGTACTGTCATCTATTCAATTTGTTCAAATTTTTTTAATTTTGTTTTGGATTATGGAATCCTCAGTTTGTAAGTTAAACTAAACTTGATTTTGTTCTTTTGATAATTTATTTATTTATGCAGAATTTGATGCATTAACGGGAAGCAAGCTTTCTACTTTTAATATTGGAGCACCTGTCGTGCGCATGGCTTATAGTCCTACCAGTGGTCATTCCATAGTTGCTATTCTAGAGGTTAGTTTATGTTGTATATGGAAGTTCTGATTGCATTGTCCATATATTATTATAATAATCATAATTATAACTGTAAATAGGGTTAGTTTATGTTTAAAAAAAACTGTAAATAGGGTTAGTACATAGTATTTTTGAATATAAGAAGTGATACAGTAAATTCAATGATTTGGATGAAGTTGTTGTAGGTTTGTCTTCATTCTTTATGTTTTGTTTTGTAGGATTGTACAATTAGGTCCTGTGATTTCGATACTGAGCAGACTTGTGTTTTGCATTCTCCTGAAAAGAGAATGGAACATATATCTACTGATACAGAAGTCCATCTTGCTTTGACTCCTCTCCAGCCTGTTGTTTTCTTTGGTTTTCACCGGAGGATGAGTGTAACTGGTTGGTTTGCTTTCTCATTTCTTTTTCTGTATCATACTATCATTTCTGTAATGCTTACTGTTATTTTTACATGCTTTACAATTTCTCACTCTATATATGTGGTATCATACCATAACATATTATATTTGTAACATTTATGTACTAGCTTTTTTTTTTCTTTTTCTTTTTAACTCTGAACTGTTTTTGCTTGAAGTTGTTGGAACCGTTGAGGGGGGAAGAGCCCCAACAAAAATTAAGACAGACTTGAAGAAACCTGTTGTAAATCTAGCTTGTCACCCACGCCTTCCTGCCCTGGTAAGGTGTTTATTTCCTTCAAAGTACAAATAGCTTCCAATTACTTCTGATGTTCTCTGGTGAGGCTATAGAATAGATTAGATTTAGACTAGATTTAATTCTATCTGTTATGGAAAATATGCGATTTGATCTTGACCTTACAACGCTATAGATCTTAGTTTGTATTGACTACTAATAAATTAGGATCCGATATTATTTGTTTGTATTATTGTTGTAGAACTAATGGTTTCCCTTCATAAACATTCACTTCAATATGACATTTCTGAGAGTGAGTGGCTAAAGTTTTCCAAGCGTTTAAGAATACAGATCTATTCCTGTGTGTTCTAAGGAGGGATTGTCGTTTGAGGCATGTACTATCTGTTCTCATACAAGGTCAACAGCGAAAAAGTAAAAGAAATATGTTTACTTGGGTAATATGTAGGCAGTGCTCAGGAAGGAATATCATGAAACATTAAGATGAGTAAAGTTGGTTATCATGCTTTTAGTGGAAGTGGTAGCTATGGCATGCGTGGCAATTAATCGATTGCTGTTTTTAGACATGGAATGAAATGGAAAAGCATTAGCCTGTAGGAGTTTGCAAACTTTAGCAACTTTTTCGCTGATGATTGATTTGAAACCATAATTCATGAAATTATGTACTTGCAAGCAACTTTGTATCTGGAGTATTTTATTAGTGCATGGCGAACACACGTACATGCATGATATTTAAATTCAGAGTGGATTCTATATGATATTTAAATTAAGGCTTAAGTTGATTGTGGTCTTGCATTTGAACTTTTCAATAAAAAGAGGAAGATTGCATGATATAGATTGTCATTTGAGTAATTAATATTTGATTGTAACAGAAACATTATCAATTATAAATTATCAGTATATATATATATATATATATATCCATTGGCATTGTGAATCATGCCAGCTTAATAGTTTATACCTTTTCCACAATTTGTTTACTTCATTTTGATGAATATTTTGGCAGTTATTGGGTTTGATTTTATATTATTTCCTGCAGTACGTGGCTTATGCAGATGGCTTGATTCGAGCTTATAACATTCATACTTACGCTGTTGCATACACACTGCAACGTAAGAAATCAACAGTACTATATCTGTATTTTGAATCTTCCTGCTGTAAAGAAATCAGGGATGCATTTTTTAAAAACATTCATTTGATTATGTTGCAGTTGATAATACAATTAAGCTTATTGGTGCTAGTGCATTTGCTTTTCATCCTACACTAGAATGGATTTTTGTTGGTGATAGACGTGGCACACTTTTGGCATGGGATGTCTCAACCGAGAGACCTAGTATGATTGGGATGTAAGTTGTTTGAACTTTCATTGCCCTTCCTTCGGCAACACATTTTCTTTCTACCCCTTTCTATAGCTTTTCTTAGTTTTCTAACAAATCATTTCCTTTATCCCAGTAGACTTCAAATAGAGGAAAAAACTATTTTTATCCCTCGAAATGGGGGAAATTTGAGAACTTTCTTTCAATGATGTACAAATAAGTTATAGATAAGGGGAATTTGATAATATGCTGATAACTATTATCATGCTACTTTGCTACTTCCTGAATCTTAGTGAATGTGCACTTCCTTGCTTTTATTTGCTTCCTGTTGCAAAAGATATCACTGCTTCATTTGTTATCATATTCAGCTTATGTTTATTTTTTGTGAAATACCTGGCAAAAATTTCTATAAGCCTTTTTAAAATGCGGACATTGGCAATCTAACTAGGAAACCCGACTTTTATTGAAGTGAAAATTCATTGCACCAAATTGTATTATAGGTGAGCTGATTGTGTGAGATATATAAATAGTTGCAATAGTGAATAAATATGCTTTGTTTGGATTTTATAACAGCAACCCAGTGCATCAATTTTATGAGTTGCCTTCAAAACTGTATTTGTTGTGAAATACTATGATTGGCTCATATCTGGAAAAAGAGTGGTGAATTTCTGAAAAAACATTTGAGGATTTTCTTCTTTCGGCTCTCTCTTTTCACTATTTGTTTCAGAATTTAATTATTGCCATCAATTTTTTTCTAACAATATACTTTAATGTTATGCAGTATTCAAGTGGGCTCTCAACCAATCACTTCAATTGCATGGCTCTCAACTTTGCGGTTGCTTGTCACAGTTTCAAAAGATGGAACTCTTCAAGTGTGGAAAACACGAGTGATGCTTAATCCTAATAGACCTCCAATGCAAGCAAACTTTTTTGAGTCTGCTGGTTAGCTCTTATTTGATTTTTTCTTTTTGTTTAGTATTTTGTGCTTTTGTGTTGGAAGCATATGGACTTCATTGACATTGGATGAGAAAAAAATCCTTCAAATGGCTGTTTTGGTTGATTTGAAAGATATAATGTGAGAAAATTTTGTGCATACTGGATAACTAGTGTATTAGAGGAGAGGAAATAAATATATTTTAGTATTGATGAGATACATTAAAAGGCAACTCAAATGCATGAAGCATCTAGAATATGTGCTCTAGGGAGGGTTAGTGTAAGCGTCTTTCCCCATGCTTTTTGTAGAGAAGCTGTTTTCATGGGTTGAACCATGACCAAAAGTCACAATTGTAGTAACTTTACTGTTGCATGAAAGCCACCCTCTATTGATAAGATACATTACAACAACTAATCCTTAATCCCAAACAAGCTAGGCTCAATGATATGAATCTTTTGTTCTATCCTACTCCGTTTGTTACTAGTAGATTATATGCACTATGGATGGAATATTTAGGGAACAAAAATTCCTTATATATTTCCTCCCACTCTTGTCTTTTTGAGAAAATGTCTTAGGGATCAATATAATTCAAGGAAAAGAGGCCAACTTTTACACCTTTTAGTTGGTCTGCATTATGCACACGCAAACAGCAACTTCAGGGAAATTCGTAATTCATTCAAGGCTATTTCTTCAGGAACTAAATTAGTATAAGTCTATATGATTGGAAGATTGGTAGGTAAGGATTGCTGGAGCACGTACACATTCTTATATGAATTTATCTGTGAGCATAAAAAATAAAGATTTAGAATTTCACATCTGGAATTTTTTGGGCATCACATATTTAAGGTTGAGTCGACACAAGAAAGAAGCACACTTGAGATGTTGAATTATATTGATGAACTGATGGTTGAAAGGCATGGAAATTTATTAGGAGTTATATTCTAGTCAAACTATTAAATGGATTAAAACACAACTAGTGGGCTCCCAATCTTATTCTGCCAGCTTTCTTTATATTATCAAACAAGAGTTATCTTATCTGTTTTATTACTTTAGAAGAGTCAAGCAACCAACACATTTTCCTGGGTGGTAAAAAAATTAATGGAAGAGTGAAAGACGATCAATGTTAGTTCTCATCAAAGGACAGAAAAATCAAAGAACTTCAAATAAATTTTGATATATGTTAACTGTAAATTGTCATGCTACTTATTACTTATATAATATCAATGGAAGAAGAATAATTTGATCTGAATTTTTTTTCGCAGGGATTGAATCAATTGACATCCCTCGAATTTTGTCTCAGCAGGGTGGAGAAACGGTTTATCCTTTACCACGGATTAGGGTTTTAGAAGTTCACCCAAAATTGAATTTAGCAGCTCTGCTGTTTGCAGTTAAGATAATTTTACTTGTCAGTGCTGAATTATTGGTCCATATTGAATTAATTATGGTAGTTAATCCTTTCTCATCATGACAGAATGTGATAGGTGGTGATTTCAAAAATAGAGCTGCATACACTAGGGAAGGAAGGAAACAATTATTTGCAGTTCTCCAAAGTGCCAGGGGATCTTCAGGTGAGCAATTATTTGAATCTGGATACATCTTGACAAAGTTTCTCCAATCTGTTTTGTCATTATATGCAAGTCCTGATGCTTTGCATGTTTGTGATATTTTTTGTCTAATGTTGTGTATGCTTGATAGTTTCCCTTTCATCTTACTTCAGAATTCACGGTCTTTTGTTTGACTGCATCCTGTGAAGGGTGTTACTTGATACGGCGGTGTATTATAATTGTTGAAACCTGCCTATGCATATTTGTATTTCTAGTCCTTTAAAGAAATGGGGTTCAAGGTTCAAATTAGGGAATGGTATTATGGCATTCTTTGGAGAGAATTATGATTGAAAGTATTTTGGTTTGAAAGAAGCCATTTTCGTGGATAATATTATAGGGCCAGTTGCAGGATTTCTAGCAGTAATGCAGAAGTGATTTACTTCTTGTATTTTGGCAAAGTTAGAATACTTGAAGATGTAATGTGGATTAATGGTAGTGTTGCATTGGGCATGTTCCAGAAAAGCAAGCAACTAATTATATCATATAACATTGCAATCATTGTTTGAGCAACACAGATTTCTGTGTTTGTGGGTCTGATTAATTGTGGCAGTTCTTTGTTTATCATGTCATAAAATACTGTAGGTTTGAGCTTTGCTCATGTCTGTGCATGCTAATATAGATGTGATTTTCAGCATCTGTGTTGAAGGAAAAACTTGCATCCTTGGGTTCATCTGGAATTCTGGCTGACCACCAACTTCAGGCACAACTGCAAGAACATCACCTGAAGGGGTGAGTTTGAATAATCATCAGCAATTTATTTGGCACAAAAGTATATGTTAGATCCTGTTGATTTGCAGTAACTGGACTTTGCACCTTTCTTTACTTGGGTTAGGAAAGGTGGGTTCAGAAAAGTGGACTGACCTTCACCTTCCACTGTTAAAGTAATCATGTGATAGTATCACTCTAGAATGATACTTCGGAAATTCTAATTCTAACTGTTCCTTTGGAGTGAGCAGTTCTCTGCTGTGGCTTTGTTATCATTGCTAAATGATTTTCTTATATGGGCATGTCCTATCTCATGAATCATTGATGAAGTTATTGTTCTTTCAGCAACCAAAGCCAGCTTACAATTTCAGACATAGCAAGGAAGGCATTCCTTTACAGTGTATGTTGCTTTCATATTTACTTGTATTGTTCTGCATACTGTTTGCTGTAGTTTGGTATGATGCATTTAAATACAATCAAACAAATATTTAGTTCATTTTTCTAATTTTTATTTGATTATATCCCAGCACATCAAATGATGTTGCACCTTTATGTCTTGTGTGTGGCAAAAACACTAAATGGTCATAGTTACAGAAAAATGGTGGAAGGCTGTGATCCAAGAACAAGTTATTTTCTGTATCATATTATATTGGTATCTGATCTGCCAAAAATTTGATATGACAAACTTTTAGCGTAACTCTTATCATAAGAGAACAACTAAAATGGTTCTTTATTATGGATCAAGTCTTTATGATAGTGCGATTTACTGGAGTAAGCAGAATTTGTTGGCTTGACCATTACATTGAATACCTTTCACCAGTGAGACTACAGTTAAAATTTTTAACAATTCCTTAATGGGATTGAATTATGTTTATGCGATAAATTATATTTGTTTTGTTTTTCCATCAGTTATGCTTATTGTATGACCAAAGGCTTTGGTCCAAAGATATGTTTTTGGAACCTCCTGCTCATGGTTTAAAATTCTGCATGTATTTCTTCAATTGATGTGCTTTTGACTTGTGAAATTTCTTTTGCAGCATTTCATGGAAGGCCATGCCAAAAGTGCTCCAATATCTCGGCTGCCTCTCATTACTATATCAGATACAAAGCATCATCTGAAAGACATTCCTGCTTGCCTGGTAACAAAATCAAGTATTCGCACTGATCTTTATTTTCCTTTCCCCAAGTTTGCCTCTAAAGTGTTGGTTTCATTGGCAGCCCTTTCATTTGGAGTTAAATTTCTTTAATAAAGAGAACCGGCTTCTTCATTATCCTGTCAGGGCTTTCTATGTTGATGGCATGAACCTCATGGGACATAACCTCTGTTCTGGAGTGGACAGTATTTACAAGAAACTTTATACATCGGTAATATTAACTGTAATGATACATGATTTTCCTCCTCCAATATTGTGGCGCAAGGCATTCCACAACGAATTTTTTCAAAGAATTTCAATTACAGGATTCTCTTGTATTGTAGCAATTTCCTTCCTTGAGCTGATGTTGGATCTGGCTTTCAGATTCCTGGAAATGTGGAGTTCCATCCTAAGCACATTGTTTACAGTAAAAAGCAGCATCTATTTCTTATCATATACGAATTCAGTGGTTCTACAAATGAAGTGGTCCTCTATTGGGAAAATACTGACTCTCAGCCAGCTGGCAGTAAAGGAAACACAGTTAAAGGTTTGGCCTGCATTTTCATAGTGTTATTTAGTAACACCGCCTCCTAGTAGCTACATATAAAGGTTGAGAACCTGAAAATTACTTATTTTACTGCCTATTGATTTTCTAGGTCGAGATGCTGCATTTATTGGCCCCAGTGAAAATCAATTTGCAATTCTTGATGAAGACAAGACTGGGCTTGCTCTGTACATTCTGCCTGGAGGAGCTTCAAAAGAGGGTGGTGAAAAAAACTTATTGCTTGAAGAAAATAAATCAGTGGAAGCAAATTCTAATTCTCTTCGGGGTCCAGTACAATTTATGTTTGAAAGTGAAGTTGATCGCATCTTTTCCACTCCATTAGGTGCTTAATGAGATTTGACTCATCATCTTTAATATTGTATCAATTAGTGATATACGTATTGCTGAATTCAGAAATAAAATGTTGCAGAGTCAACTTTGATGTTCGCTATTAATGGGAGTCAGATTGGTTTTGCAAAGTTGGTTCAGGGGTATCGCCTCCCAACTTCAGATGGCCATTACATACCAACAAAGACTGAAGGGAGAAAGTCAATCAAGTTAAAAGTGAATGAGATTGTATTGCAGGTAAATATGTTTATTTTTCATGGAAATTGTGACATTGTCTTAAGAAATTAAGTTGGGGAAAAATAGAAAGAGCAGATTAATATATCTGGCAGCCTTCATTGTGAAACAATTTCTTAAATCCATCCTTGAACAGATTAGAGGGGCAATATTTGGTATGCATTCTTGTGTGTCTTGAAGAGTCATGCTTAATAGTTCCCTTCTTATGCCACATAGCAAGCTATACAAGTAATATCACCTGTAAAATCATTTTTTACCGAAACATTATTATATTACATTAGGTCAAGTAATACAGCAACTAATTTTGTGAACATGCCATAATGATAATGCAAATATTATATTCAACCACTTGTTGGTTTTTGTTTTCTTGACTTGTCTTAATACTTTTCCAAGTGAATTTGCAGACATTTTGAATCTATTAGCTCAAGCTTGGTATTTTTAACTTTTATAGGTGCACTGGCAAGAAACTCTTCGAGGCTATGTTGCTGGAGTATTAACTACTCAAAGGGTGCTTATGGTTTCTGCTGACTTTGATATACTGGCTAGCAGTTCCACGAAATTTGATAAAGGACTTCCTTCAATATCCTGACAAATTTTGTTTTGCAACTTTTTTCTGCTCTTAATTCCTTTTATATTATAATATATGATTTTAAATTTTATTAATGTGTAAACACTTTAACTTATGTGCACTTTAGATCCCTTTTATGGGTTGGGCCTGCTCTTCTTTTTTCTAGTGCTACGGCAGTCAGCGTGCTTGGTTGGGATGGAACAGTGAGGACCATTCTTTCTATAAGCATGCCCTATGCAGGTAAGTGTGATTTATTTCATTGGTGCTTAATTTCAAGTTTATGCTGTAGTTTTATTTGATGGGCTGTATCTACACAGTTTTGATTGGTGCTTTGAATGATCGATTGCTGCTTGCTAACCCAACGGAGGTAAATCCAAGACAAAAGAAGGGGGTGGAGATTCGGAGCTGTCTAGTTGGACTTCTTGAACCTCTTCTTATAGGATTTGCCACTATGCAACAAACATTTGAGCAGAAGCTTGACCTATCAGAAATACTTTACCAAATAACATCCAGGTAATAAACATGCTATCATTTTTTGTTAAAAATATGTAATACTCTTGAACCTCTTTTATGGATTTGACACAACGTAACATACAGTTCAGCAAAAGCTTGACTGATGAGAAATATCATCAGGTTTTTCTCCCTTGCGTCGTAAAATTGCTAAATGTTATTACCTCTCATATTTAGGAGATGTGAGTGTATGTTAAGTTTAGGAAGTTTTTGTATCTCTCAACATGTGTCAGCTACATCAAACATGAGATGTTCATCAAAATCCTTTATGAATCTGACTTAGGCTGTCATTTGTCTGAATGAAGGTTTGACAGCCTGCGTATCACTCCAAGATCACTTAATATTCTTGCCAGTGGTCCTCCCGTTTGTGGAGATCTCGCAATTGCACTATCCCAGTCAAGCCCACAGTTCACTCAGGTAAGATAAAAGTTGACTTGTTACTTTCCCTGTTCATGTTTCATATAGGTGTTTCTGAACAATCTGTCTAATGAACTTAGGTGTTGCGAGGTATCTATGCTATCAAAGCTCTCCGTTTTTCTACAGCTTTATCTGTTTTGAAGGATGAATTCTTGCGTTCCAGAGATTACCCAAAATGCCCTCCAACCTCTCAGCTGTTCCACCGGTTTCGACAGCTGGGATATGCCTGTATCAAGTAAGCAGATAAATGTTTATTCTATTTGCATATGACCACTTACATTTGTATTTACACTTGTAAACTTCACAACTGTTGTATCTATTCGGTATTTAATTCTTGATAGCAAGGGAGTTTGTCAGGGGCTATTTAAATTTAAATCTCATATTCTCTATTTCTTCGAATTCTGGCGGATGGTGTCCTTTCTTATTATTAGAAAAGCTGTAGAGGGTCTAAAAATTTTGGAAGAGTCTTTGTTTTTTTAAGACATTTACAACCACCATTATTGATATCGGGCTCCAGATTAGAGGCCAGTTCTGCATGTTGACTTCTAATATTTGCTATCTGGTTCTGGAGGGTTAAATTCTGTGGAACTTTATACATGCATCTCATTCTTACAACACTTCTTCATAATAAGGGGAAAATCATCTATTCTTTTGGAATTTACTGTTACAGATGACCTAGCATCCTCAGAGACATGAACAATGTCCAAGGTCTGCCTTAGATGAACTATATATTCAAAAATATGAGATGTGCATTTTCTGATTTCTTAATCTTAACATTCTGGTCATCTAGAATCTTGAGTTTTTATTATTCATTCAAAAAGGCATGATGGTTGTCTTATTTATTCTGAGCCTGCTGTTTTTGTTAGATGTCCCAGTTTTCTTGGTTTAATAAAATAATAAGTTTCAAATTGCAGATATGGCCAGTTTGATAGTGCTAAAGAAACTTTTGAAGTGATAGCAGACTATGAAAGTATGCTTGATTTGTTCATATGCCACCTTAACCCTAGTGCCATGCGACGATTGGCTCAGAAATTGGAAGAAGAGGGTGCAGATCCAGAATTAAGGCGATATTGTGAAAGGATTTTAAGAGTTCGTTCTACTGGATGGACACAAGGGATTTTTGCCAACTTTGCTGCAGAGAGTATGGTTCCCAAAGGACCTGAATGGGGTGGTGGCAACTGGGAAATTAAAACCCCTACTAATTTGAAGAGTATACCTCAATGGGTACTTGCTGCAGAAGTACTGCCATACATGAAGACTGATGATGGCAGTATCCCTGCCATCATTACGGATCATATTGGTGTTTACTTGGGATTAATTAAAGGAAGAGGAAATGTTGTTGAAGTAAGGGAGGATAGTTTGGTCAAGGCTTTTAAGGCTTCAGATGGAAATAAGCCCAACGGAATTCCAAATGCTTTAGCTAATTCCATATCTAACGAGCCAAAGGGATTGCCTGATAGTAATTCAAAGGCCGATTCCTTAATGGCTCTGGAAACTCTCATGAACCAAACTACAAGTTCATCTATTGCTGATCAACAGGCCAAAGCTCAAGAAGAATTCAAAAAGACAATGTATGGTGCAGCTACTGATGGTAGCAGCAGTGATGAGGAAGAACATACAAAAACCAGAAAACTACAAATTAGAATCCGAGATAAACCAGCATCTGCCACAGTAGATGTCAATAAGATCAAAGAAGCAACAAAGATATTTAAGCTTGGTGAGGGGTTAGGTCCTCCAGCACGGACAAAGTCATTGACTGGCTCCCAGGACCTCAGCCAAATTTTATCGCAACCCCCTGCTGGAGGTACAACTGCACCTGTTGCTTCTGCAGCAGCTGCTTCTGCTGCTGATTTGTTTGGTACTGATACATTATCACAACCGGCACCAGTATCACAGCCAGATCCTATGGTGATGGGTGTTGGAGTTACAGCTGGACCCATTCCAGAGGACTTCTTCCAGAATACTATACCTTCCCTCCAAGTGGCTGCATCATTGCCACCTCCTGGAACATATCTTGCAAAAATAGACCAAGCTTCTCAACAAGTTGAAAATAACAAGGTAGTGCCCAATCCAGTTAGTTCTGCAGCGGTCGACTATAGTCTTCCTGATGGTGGAATTCCTCCACAAGGCCCTCCACAAACTGCCCCAGTTGAATCTATTGGACTCCCAGATGGTGGTGTCCCACCACAGGCCTCCAGTCAGGTTGCTCTCCCACCTCAGCCTCAAGTTCAGGCCCCAAAGACTTCTCTTTCATCACAACCTCTGGACCTTAGTGTGCTTGGAGCTCCAAATTCTGATTCAAGAAAATCTCCTGCACAAGCTGTTGCTTCACCAACAACTGTAAGACCTGGGCAGGTAAAAGTCCTTTTTGTTGAACATTTTTCCTGTATTCACTTTAGCCAATCCAGCAAATCAAACTTGTAGCAGGTAACTTCAATTTGTTACTTCTTTTTTAATAGGTTCCAAGGGGAGCAGCTGCACCATTGTGCTTCAAAACTGGACTTGCTCACCTTGAGCAGAATCAACTTTCTGATGCATTATCGTGTTTTGATGAAGCTTTCCTGGCACTAGCAAAAGATAACTCTCGTGGTGCTGATATTAAAGCCCAAGCAACCATCTGTGCCCAGTACAAGATAGCAGTTACTTTGCTTAAGGTGCGGTCAGTTCTATCCATACTCCGAAAAAACAATTTACTAAATATATACATAATTTCATTAACATGTTTTCTTACTAACTGATGATGTCTGCCGCTATAAAATTACACCAGCTTATATAACACTGACATCCAGTTTTTATGATCAAGATAATTACATGTCAAATATTTGTACAGGAAATTACACGACTGCAAAAAGTACAAGGCCCAAGTGCACTAAGTGCAAAAGATGAGATGGCGCGACTGTCACGACATCTTGGTTCTTTGCCTCTCCTGGCAACTCATAGGATAAATTGCATCCGAACAGCAATTAAACGTAACATGGAAGTGCAGAACTTTGCTTATTCCAAACAGATGCTCGAACTGCTTTTGTCTAAAGCTCCACCAAGCAAGCAGGATGAGTTGAGAAGCCTAATTGACATGTGCGTTCAGAGGGGCTCATCAAATAAGTCCATCGATCCTTTGGAGGATCCTTCCCAGTTCTGTGCTGCCACGCTTAGTCGCCTTTCAACTATAGGATATGATGTTTGCGATCTATGCGGGGCCAAATTTTCCGCCCTCTCATCTCCTGGATGCATTATTTGTGGTATGGGCAGCATAAAAAGATCAGATGCAGTTGCTGGGGTAACAGTGAATGCCCCTTCTCCATTTGGCTGAGGTCTTCTGGGTAAAGCCAAATTTAGATCAACCCCGCACTGCTTGATTGCGCACCGTGATTAGTGTATATTTGTATCATCTATTTGTTTCTTTGTATTGATCAATTGATTTCTGGCTATCCCATATTCAATTTTTTTATGTGATCACTACCCATTTTTTAGCGATCATACCTCCTGTTTTCTAGCAGCATGACATAAGTGTAGCAGATTTGCAATTTTGTAGAAAACATACTTGTTTGTGGTTTGTACTAGTGATGGGGCTACTTTTATGAAATTCGAGCTAATTCCTATTTCAAATTATATATAATATTAAATTTAAAACTAATTGAATTTTTTTTTTTCATATTCTACACCTTTTGTTATTTCTTAATTTCTTTTTTAAAATAATTATTGAAACAATTTAAGCAACAATTATTTATTATTTAAAATTTATACCTAATTTATTATTATCTCTTTGAACACACTTTACTTTGGTCCCTCCATATTAAAATTATTGGTGGATAATTTATTATTTAAAGGTTAAAAATTGATTGTTTTAAGAATTATTTTTAAACAATATGGTACTATTTCTGTTTCAGAATTATTGAAATTTTTACTATTCATTCTCATTTTTTTTTATAATTTTTTTTCCATTTTACTTTAAAAATTATAATTCACGTTCACTTAATATAAAAAATAGACCCCACATGCAATAAAAACAAATTACATCCACTGCAAGATAAATGGTATAATTGTCCTAATTCAACAAAAAGTACCAAAAGTCTCAATTATTTAGAAACGGAATTATGCCCTAAAGTCTTAATAATTCTAAAACAGAGGTAGTATATAAATTTTTAAAAATTCCTTTTCTTTTTTAATAACTGATATAAATTTGGTGGCTTTTGGATTCAAAACTGTATTTATCATATATGTATGTAGATACCACTGGTATATAATAACAAAAATTAGGAAAATGACAACAATTTGTTTTTGCCCACATTACTAATTATCTACATACAATGCTTGCACTGCCTTGTGGTGGAATAGAAGACATTTTTAACAAACACAAACTGTATCTGAATTGGTAAATACAAAGTATACGCATATGCATGTGTTTGCTCAATCAAATTCGTTAAACAGACGTGGAGGATAATTTTTTTTTACTGTTAAACAGACGTAAAGGATAATCTCTTTTTTTACTGTTGGTGAATTTTTGCAAATAACAAATATGCACATATTTATTCATGATCAAACTGGTTAGATAGATGTGGAGGATAAATTTTTTCGTTAGAGAATTTTGCAAATGACAAATATGCACATATTCATTCATTTATCGGCTAAACTCAATGGAAAAACTACTGTATGAATGAATAAATGCATGAAACTAATAACTTGAGTAGAAACATTATTTACTAATTTTCAATACATTATGCTATTTTGCTAAAACCAGATTTTTGGGGAGTTCATTTTCCTACATCAACAAGATTTACTTTATCCACTAGTAATAGACATCTGCAATTTCTAAATCCAGATTAGTCTGCGTTTGTGATTAAATTAAAATGTTTTAGTCAAATTAATAATTGTTCAGTTCAAGAGTCAATTAGGGTTTTACATGATTTAAGGTACGAGTCAGGTAGCTCGTGAAGCAATGGGCAATGGGGCGAACTTCGAGTCTTCGGATCAGGAGTTGGGCAAGTGCTAGGGTGGAGAAGGCAAACCTGGATGTCCCTTGGTCTTGGACGTGGGCTTTAGGTTGTCAGGCCTTTGGATGAGTGGGCCTAGTTCACTCCGTGAAGCCCATGTCAAATTGTAGTCCAGCACTAATCATTTTGTGATTTAGAGGGAATTGGAAGTAGAAAAGCTTATGAATATCAAATAAAATAATGGAATTTTGTATTATGCTCTTCATCCCCAAAATCAATTATCAATAACTTCAGCCAAATGCTCAAGAATTACAACTATCCAAATCCTCCCCAAATTAGTCAATTTTTGGCAATAACAGCACTATATATTTACTTCTGGTCTCTCTAAAAATTAACTGTGTACAGACCATAAATATGATTATTATTAATTTTTTTTTCCTATTTGTATTACTTTTCACCTATGTAAAAGCAACCTGAAACTGAAATCATATGGCATAACTTGTACTAGCTGTGAAACAGGCTCTGCTGTTCCTCTTCTTTCAACACATTTAAGTGCTTCGTTCCTGAGTTGTTCATCAGGTAGCTGCAGACATATCCAATCTACCAAAGATTCCATATCTTTTGCAAAATCTAGCAGATACCAATCTAATAGTTTTGGAATTATTAACTTGTTCTTTTCAGAAATCCCAATTGCTGCTTGTAAATATTCTTTCTTTGCTACTTCTAATTCTTCTTCCACATTGGAAGCTGTATATACTCTCACCTGCATTTTTCAAACTTGCACTGGTCAGTAACAGTAAGTACCCAGCATCATTTATACAACAGAAAATGGTCAGCTTCTTTATATGTAGCAAAGATGATTCTTGACACTGAGAACAATATCAAACAATAGTATCAAATTCATGTCAACGGTTTGATATAGTGGGTCCCACCTCAGTCCTCCTAGGTCCTTGTCGGACCTACGAGATGTAATGGCTGCTATAAATTCTTGTAGACACAAATTTGTGTCAAATAGTACTATCTAGTGCTACAAGGTTGCAAGTTAAAACCCCAGATAGAGCTGAATCAAATCAAGTAAGCATCGGCAATTGCGACCACAGATTGCTTAGTCTAAATAAATATATGTAACAAAGTGTGCTGATCAAACTCTTCTAAAAATAACCAAAGGGTATTGTTTAAGAAGAAACATACAGCAGGAGACGACCAACTTCCACAGGAGAGAGCAAATGTAACCAAAGGTTCAGACCACTCCAATCCGAAAATGCTTTGTGCTTTCAACTCTTCATTTTTTGCAGCTTTTGGACATGTCTAGAAAAAAAAAATTATAAGATCAGTGCAAATTGAGAAAAACATTTAATAAAAGGTTGGAATGAAAATTCTATCCAATGCGTAGTAGACATTTATGGAGAAAGTTATGAACTTACAAACTTTAAGTGATAAGGAAGTCTCAATACGAAATGCTCAATGGTAATTGCATTTAGCAGTTGTCCTCCTACAGTTATTGTTGCCTGAAAGAAACTTATTCAGAATTAACTGAACCAAAATGGTTCAAATCCATATTGTAATTATATTCTGGAAAAAGTTTATAAAAGCTTCAAGAAACACTACTGAAATAGCAGTAGTTCAATTTTTGTTAAACCACAAATAGGAATTTTGAAAAATGAAAAAATAAAAAAAAGGTATGATAGAGATATTTCATAATAAATCATACCTTTTGCATTAGTGCTACAACCATTTCAGGAGTTTTGGGTACCCCATGCTCCAAAATTGCCTGAAAGATAAAAGGTATGCCTCAATAAATATGTTCCGAAGAACTTTCCCTTTTTCATCGGGAAAATTTTTGTATTCCCAAAATTAACATATTGGATCTTTGGCCTATCATTTTGATATTAGCAACATCAACTTTATTCAAAGATAAACAGAATACTTACGTTCATTATACAAGAATTGTAAGTGTTTATCCAGAAAGCAAGCTTCTGTTGATGGGTAAGACCCACTAAGTTTACAGAGGCAAGCTTCTCAAATAGAGACCTGAATGAAATTATAAAAGCAAAGTTAATACAGAAAATATATATTCAACTTTAGATCAAATAAGAGAAGTTGACATGTTGCTTACTTTAGTCGGTGAATAAAAAACAAAGCATTTGTTGTCCGGTCGAGGTCAATTGAGCTACTTTCAATTGCACAAAGATGTGAATAGGGACCAATATCTCTGCTTCTGGATTCTGTAAATATACCATAAGGATCTAAAACATCTCTTTCTTCATTGCTTTCAGGAGATACTAAGACTGTTTGTGGACCTGAATTCCCCAATTCAAATGTTTTGTCCTTAAATGCGCTTAACCTCGACAAAATGTTAGACAAGCACTTCAATATATTCTCAGATACCTTATTTGGTGTTAGTATGGTGTTATTTTCTGTTACTCTATCATCTGAATAGCCAGAATTGCTCTCTTGTGCTTTTTCCGAGTCTACAAATCTCCCCTCTAACTGAGAAACACAAGAATGATATTAGTCTTACAATAACTTAACTCACTTTAGTTGCTACTACTTATTCATTATGTGCCAATACCTTCAAAGGATCCAAGCATTTGTCTTCAAGCTCACACTTGTTTGATATTCTTTTTATCGGAGGAGTTAAAATTTTTGCAATTTTCTTGGCCGGAGATTGCTTATCCTTTGCAGAATTATTGCATGACCTATTATTCTCCTTTCCTCGTCCATCATCAACGAGATTAGAAGATGAATTGGGTTTACAAGGAGACTGTTTCCCATAGGCAGGCCTATGAGGAGTATATGTCGACCTTTCGGGTAAAGTATCTGCAGACAAAAGCTTTTTACTTGAAGTGCTTCTAGCAAGAGAAGGTTGAGGTCTAACTGTAGCAGAATTGAACTCATTATGTGATAATGATTTTGATCTTGCATGTTTCGGTTTTGTTATCGGAGTTTGGTGTTGTTGGTCAATTGATTCATTAGAATTCTCCGTATTCTTCTTAGAAGAGGTGTATACAGCTTCCTGATACAACCCTTGTCGAAAATTTACAACTTGTTCTTCGAGGCGAACAACTTCTTCTTCTAAAACAGCTACTTCAGCTAGCAACTCTAACGTCTGAAACACATATAACACCCACATTACTACTCACTCACTAATACAAACTCCAAAAAACAACAAATTCATCGAAGTTCAACATTAAACATATCAATTTCAATAGAAAGAGACGAGAACTTCCTGAAAATGCAAGATTAAATGTGTCAAGTCGCTAGAAAATAAAACACCATTGGTCTAGTAAACGAAGAATTCAAAAATCCTGATAGCCCAATATATCCCTGAACCCATAAAAGACCATAAACAGAAATCTTCCATTTCTATTCTTGAATAATTCCATTTATGCCATTAATGATTAGTCTTCTTTAACATATAAACAAAGAAGAAAAATACTAATAAATAGAGTAGGTAAGGTGTACTGACATATGGAGGAAGATAAGGAGGCAAGCGAGGTAGGGAACCCAAAGGCCTAGTAAATGCTCTTTCTAATGCTCTATGAACATTCTCTTCATGTCTAAGCTTCTTCTTTAGCTTATCAACCTGAAAATTTCAGTCAAGAACAATCAAATTGAAAAACCCATTTATGTAGAAACTTAATATAAAGAAAGAATTAATTAAAAAGTCTACAGAAACTAGAGAAAATAATTTTTCTTTTATTACATCTTGTAGTAAAGCCATTTTCCTTTCCCTGTTTAATTTACGCCTAGTGATTGCGGATTTCTGAGTAACCATTACTCTGCTTCCTTGAGTCTCCATCTTCTTCTCCTTTGCAATTTCAAAAATAAATGCATTAATAAGTAAATATTGTTGAAAGTATCAGATGGAAGCAGAAGATAGGATGAAAAAAAAGCAAAAGCAAAAGTTGAAGCATAAGCAGAAGCTATTTATTCTTTTCTTGAGATGAGTGAAAGAACCCAATGCAGATTTTTGGATCTAAAGTGCATACTTTTTTTAATCTGATTTAGAAGGAGATTTCGTAATAAATCCATTTTTATCAAAAGATTATGTATTAAGAATCAAACAAAAGATGAACTAAAATCATAATTAATCAAACTTGAAAACCCATTTCAGATTTTACAAATTTTAACTGAAAAATGAAGAAAAGAAGGAACCCGTTTTCATCAAATGCTTGAAAATTCATCAATGCAAATGAAAATAAAAAAAAGAAATTAATTACTTTATCATGGTTTAAAGGAGCTTTCATTGCTTGAAGAGCAGTACGGACTCTAGTATTCATAATTTTCCTCTTCCAAAAACCCAATCAACAATGCACCAAGATTAATTATAAATATAACCTGAAAAAGATAAATGATCATAAGAAATCAAAATCCCATAAACCAAAAAGGAAAGAAAAGATTAATCAATCAAAGAAAAGGAAGGAAAAGATTCAGTACTGTAGTAGGTTTTTTTTTTTCCTTCTCTTTACAGAAAGCGGGAAACTTGAAAACAAAAGAGAACCAGAAAAAAAAAAAATGGATACTGTAATGCTTAGTTCATTGTTAATTTGAAGTATTATATAATATATAAACAAAAATATATAAATAAATAAAAGAGTTGGTGATGCTTACGATAAAAGAAAATCTTGAACAGTGTGAGGAACTGAGAACTGAAAGAAAGAAACAAAAATGGCAGAGATGAAAGTAGTAACTAAACAATGAAATAAAATTGGAAAAACGACAAAATGAAGCTAAAAAGTGTTATAAAAACAGAACAAAATACAGTACAAAACAAACTTAACTTCTTCTTCTTCTTCTTAGTATTATTATTATTATTATTCAAATTAATCAAACAAATGTTGAGAAAGAAAGAAAGAAAGACATAAACTTTAATAACTAAAACTGGAAAAACAGAATTTGGAATTTGGGAAATTTATTTCTGGGTTTTTTTTTAAGAAAGAACCTGAAAACAACATCTTTTACTTACTGTTCATGTTTATGTTCGCATGTAATTTTATAGAGATTGAGATAATATAGTGTCTTCCTCACCACTATATATATATATATATATATACTACGTCATAGTGATGCCAAATTTGGTTTAGCAATTAATTCGTTTATAATATGATTGGAATACACATTATCCATAATTTAAATCTATATAATTAAAATATTTTCTGATGATGTCCTTTTAAACTTTCTTCTTATATTATATGGTACATATAATTGGAAAGAAAAAAAAAAGGCAAAAAAGCAAAAAAGTGTAAGCATGTGATGTGATGAAAATAATAAAGTTTTTTTCAAGAGAACATGATTAATAAAGTTGCTAGTACCTTAAGGTTGTACAACCATTTGCTTTAATTATGATAAAAATTTAAGATTAATTATTGTAGTTAGTGTTAATTAGCTCACTAAAATAGAATTATAAGATGATGATTTGTAGAGTTTTGAAGCTTAGCAATGTTTAAAAAAAGTTCTCCCTCTCCTTCCATTCCATCCACAAAATAAATGGCTTATAAATAAACAACATTTGATTATTTTTGTAAAAAAATCTCAGATAAAAGATAAGTAACTTATTTTTAAATTAAAAAGTGTTTAAATATATGTTTTTAATTAATGTCAAAAATCCATAATTAAAGTGTCATAGTTGGCTATGAATGAACAAAGCTCGATATTAAGAGCATCTCCAATATACTATCTAAATAACGTAACTGATTTTCATAACACTTATTGGCAATAGGAAGGAGTAATAATGTGTATGTATATTTACTTATGACCTTGGATACCAAATTATTGAAAATGGGTTTGACAGTTAAAATAAAAAAGGGGACTGCGTGCATTGTAATAATGGTATCTTTCAAATTAAGCGATAGAACGTGGTAATTAATAATGTAGTACTAAATTATTTAGTACTACTGATCTTGACTTATGCTATTTGGCTTATATTCCTTGCTTATATATATTTGGTAACATCAAGGTTGAAAAAAAATTCTCCCCTAAGTCAAAATATTAATATCAATATAGAAGTACTACTGTAATTTATTATCTCTTCA